>WWET01003213.1:51946-63426 GCA_011038615.1 Limnodynastes dumerilii | reverse complement strand
GTACAGAGTAGTGATGTGAGGAGGAGAATGGAGGCAGCAGGAATACAGACTGAGAGATATATAGTGGAAGGAGCAGGGTCCCAGCAGTACATAATGATGTGAGGAGAGGAATGGAGGCAGCAGGAAGTCCAGGGTTATTGCATTTTAGTTTTATTTTTGGTGGAATTTGCAAGGAGGGAAAGGGTGAAATCTTGCTTTGTGAAAACCCTTGTCATTTGTTTAAAGAGCTATCCAGTCACATGATCATATATTTTTTTATTTAAATGATCTAGCTTTATCACTATTTGTTAATAGTCATTATTATTATTAGTATTTTTATATGCATTAGTTGTGACTGACGGTCAGATTGGGGTCTGGATGAGGGTCGTACTGAACCTTGGGAATGGAGCCCCCTCCGGCTCTCCAAGACTATTGGAATCTCTCCATCACAAAGAGCTTAAAACAAATATTTTATTCAGCTTTGAAATCTATGCTAAAAGAAAAGGACAAAATAAACTATTAGATTCCCCACCAGGAAAGCGTCACCTGCTCATGCAGACTGTTGTCAGTTCTGATGTTGCTTAACGAGTTCTTCACAAGTAAAACATCGCAATGGATTTTAGCCTATTATACGCTTCTAGAAACATATAGAAAGGGACAGAAGATAAGTCACTTGGCCCATCCAGGTTTTTTTTTTTTTTAAATCATATTAACCCTAAACACTATGGGCCTCATTTACTTTTTTTACATTTACATTTTTTAAATGTATAAAAGCACGCTGATTGCCCTTTAAAAATTCGCTGTCCATGCTTATTACCCTTATTAGGCTGGTGGTACTAGAAGGCACAGCATGGCCATGTGTTTCTGGCCATTCTGTGCCTTTAAGTACTATAAGCGTTAGCATGGCAAGAGTTAATGCCATGCTGCACTATGCCCCATAAGTATTATTGCTGGTCATGTAGTATTATTAGTGCTGCTGTTACATGAATGGTACAGATCTGATCTGACTGCTTCCCGTCTCCTGCAGCATGGAATGACACCGCTCATGCACGCCGCCTACAAGGGGAAGCTGGACATGTGTAAGCTGCTGCTACAGCACGGCGCCGATGTGAACTGCAACGAGCATGAACACGGATACACGGCGCTGATGTTTGCGTGTCTATCAGGTACCGTGCGTTTTACCTTCTAATCTCTGCACAGTGGCCTTAGAAATATTGAGCGCCCCATTATCAGATTACTCGGAACTCTTGGCTGCGAGCGTCAAATTCTCTGCCGTAACTAGAATTTAACCAGCGCACGCAAGAGCGGATAATGGCGTCCGCAGGGCACCGTCGTAAGATATATATTTAGTTTGTTGCTTTTAGATGAGTGGGAGGCTGCCAAATGATGCATTTTACAAATGACTTCCCCGGGCTTTAAGGAGGTCTAATTATCGATGGCTTGCAATAAAGGAGAATAGTGCTGTTGCTCATAGCAACCAGTCAGTCTGGGTACCAACTCCATGTTAAATTGGAACCACCATTTGTAATAATAGATGAACAGTATCCATAGGCTAGAACATGAAAATCTTTTCAGGGTAATGCTACGTGGATTCTGTCTAATGATTAAGGATCCGGAATCCCGCAACAATTTCCGCATCCCGAATGCGTGAGTATTCAGTGCGTGTGTTCAAGGCATGTGCACGTATATTGTTTTACATATTGTAACGCTCAATGCATGATTCCGGATTCCTTTGCGATGGCGGAGTGCAACGATTCGTTATGCACTCACCACACCGTGTACGCATGATGGGCAGGTGGTGTATAAATCATACTGTAAGGGATTGGTTAAGAACTTAAATGGGGTACTTTTTTATACATAAGTCCCATTTTACGTGGGGCCGATGCTTAAGGGAGTGTCCAGGGTACGGAGGTGTGGGGGGAGTGACCTCATGCACAATGTTAGATTGCTCTGTTGTAAGTTTGCTTTTGCTCTGGAATGGTTCCACTAGTACTGCGTATTTATCCGGATCCAGTCCTATAATTATAAATAGAGACTGATAAATATGCACTGTGCAGGAGTATTAATCAAACAAAAGAGAATCCCTCTGTTCTCTTCTCTTTACTTTTCCTCTCCTCTCTTCTCTTTCCTTCTCCCTTTCTTCTCCCTCCCCCCTCCTCCTCTCTTCTCTTTCCTTCTCCCTTTCTTCTCCCTCCCCCCTCCTCCTCTCTTCTCTTTCCTTCTCCCTTTCTTCTCCCACCCCCCTCCTCCTCTCTTCACTTTCTAACTCCCTTTTCTCTTTTCTTCTCTTTCCCCCTCGCTCCATGCTAGGATTGTCTCTTTTCTTCCCCCTTTCTCTTCTCTCCTCCCCTTTCTCTTCTCTCCTTCCCCTTTCTCTTCTCTCCTTCCCCTTTCTCTTCTCTCCTTCCCCTTTCTCTTCTCTCCTTCCCCTTTCTCTTCTCTCCTTCCCCTTTCTCTTCTCTCCTTCCCCTTTCTCTTCTCTCCTTCCCCTTTCTCTTCTCTCCTTCCCCTTTCTCTTCTCTCCTTCCCCTTTCTCTTCTCTCCTTCCCCTTTCTCTTCTCTCCTTCCCCTTTCTCTTCTCTCCTTCCCCTTTCTCTTCTCTCCTTCCCCTTTCTCTTCTCTCCTTCCCCTTTCTCTTCTCTCCTTCCCCTTTCTCTTCTCTCCTTCCCCTTTCTCTTCTCTCCTTCCCCTTTCTCTTCTCTCCTTCCCCTTTCTCTTCTCTCCTTCCCCTTTCTCTTCTCTCCTTCCCCTTTCTCTTCTCTCCTTCCCCTTTCTCTTCTCTCCTTCCCCTTTCTCTTCTCTCCTTCCCCTTTCTCTTCTCTCCTTCCCCTTTCTCTTCTCTCCTTCCCCTTTCTCTTCTCTCCTTCCCCTTTCTCTTCTCTCCTTCCCCTTTCTCTTCTCTCCTTCCCCTTTCTCTTCTCTCCTTCCCCTTTCTCTTCTCTCCTTCCCCTTTCTCTTCTCTCCTTCCCCTTTCTCTTCTCTCCTTCCCCTTTCTCTTCTCTCCTTCCCCTTTCTCTTCTCTCCTTCCCCTTTCTCTTCTCTCCTTCCCCTTTCTCTTCTCTCCTTCCCCTTTCTCTTCTCTCCTTCCCCTTTCTCTTCTCTCCTTCCCCTTTCTCTTCTCTCCTTCCCCTTTCTCTTCTCTCCTTCCCCTTTCTCTTCTCTCCTTCCCCTTTCTCTTCTCTCCTTCCCCTTTCTCTTCTCTCCTTCCCCTTTCTCTTCTCTCCTTCCCCTTTCTCTTCTCTCCTTCCCCTTTCTCTTCTCTCCTTCCCCTTTCTCTTCTCTCCTTCCCCTTTCTCTTCTCTCCTTCCCCTTTCTCTTCTCTCCTTCCCCTTTCTCTTCTCTCCTTCCCCTTTCTCTTCTCTCCTTCCCCTTTCTCTTCTCTCCTTCCCCTTTCTCTTCTCTCCTTCCCCTTTCTCTTCTCTCCTTCCCCTTTCTCTTCTCTCCTTCCCCTTTCTCTTCTCTCCTTCCCCTTTCTCTTCTCTCCTTCCCCTTTCTCTTCTCTCCTTCCCCTTTCTCTTCTCTCCTTCCCCTTTCTCTTCTCTCCTTCCCCTTTCTCTTCTCTCCTTCCCCTTTCTCTTCTCTCCTTCCCCTTTCTCTTCTCTCCTTCCCCTTTCTCTTCTCTCCTTCCCCTTTCTCTTCTCTCCTTCCCCTTTCTCTTCTCTCCTTCCCCTTTCTCTTCTCTCCTTCCCCTTTCTCTTCTCTCCTTCCCCTTTCTCTTCTCTCCTTCCCCTTTCTCTTCTCTCCTTCCCCTTTCTCTTCTCTCCTTCCCCTTTCTCTTCTCTCCTTCCCCTTTCTCTTCTCTCCTTCCCCTTTCTCTTCTCTCCTTCCCCTTTCTCTTCTCTCCTTCCCCTTTCTCTTCTCTCCTTCCCCTTTCTCTTCTCTCCTTCCCCTTTCTCTTCTCTCCTTCCCCTTTCTCTTCTCTCCTTCCCCTTTCTCTTCTCTCCTTCCCCTTTCTCTTCTCTCCTTCCCCTTTCTCTTCTCTCCTTCCCCTTTCTCTTCTCTCCTTCCCCTTTCTCTTCTCTCCTTCCCCTTTCTCTTCTCTCCTTCCCCTTTCTCTTCTCTCCTTCCCCTTTCTCTTCTCTCCTTCCCCTTTCTCTTCTCTCCTTCCCCTTTCTCTTCTCTCCTTCCCCTTTCTCTTCTCTCCTTCCCCTTTCTCTTCTCTCCTTCCCCTTTCTCTTCTCTCCTTCCCCTTTCTCTTCTCTCCTTCCCCTTTCTCTTCTCTCCTTCCCCTTTCTCTTCTCTCCTTCCCCTTTCTCTTCTCTCCTTCCCCTTTCTCTTCTCTCCTTCCCCTTTCTCTTCTCTCCTTCCCCTTTCTCTTCTCTCCTTCCCCTTTCTCTTCTCTCCTTCCCCTTTCTCTTCTCTCCTTCCCCTTTCTCTTCTCTCCTTCCCCTTTCTCTTCTCTCCTTCCCCTTTCTCTTCTCTCCTTCCCCTTTCTCTTCTCTCCTTCCCCTTTCTCTTCTCTCCTTCCCCTTTCTCTTCTCTCCTTCCCCTTTCTCTTCTCTCCTTCCCCTTTCTCTTCTCTCCTTCCCCTTTCTCTTCTCTCCTTCCCCTTTCTCTTCTCTCCTTCCCCTTTCTCTTCTCTCCTTCCCCTTTCTCTTCTCTCCTTCCCCTTTCTCTTCTCTCCTTCCCCTTTCTCTTCTCTCCTTCCCCTTTCTCTTCTCTCCTTCCCCTTTCTCTTCTCTCCTTCCCCTTTCTCTTCTCTCCTTCCCCTTTCTCTTCTCTCCTTCCCCTTTCTCTTCTCTCCTTCCCCTTTCTCTTCTCTCCTTCCCCTTTCTCTTCTCTCCTGGTCAGTATCTGTGTAATAATATAATAATAATATAATAGTATTAAAGATGAGAGATGATAAATAACAGTGTAATAGTAAATCTGGTCAGTATGTTTGTGTAATAAGCATCGGAAAAGTATTCTCCCTGCAAGCACAGAGTAACATTACTTTCACTCCCCTGAAATTCATTATGGTTTTACCTGGGTGTAACTTTTCACCTGTTTTCCTCTTATTCTTAAACTCAAGACCTCTAGAACTCCATTCTATTTCCAGTAATTTACCACTCCGATGTTTAATGAAACGGTTAAATACATGAATCCATGTAATTCCAATCTTAGTCCTTGCTAAGGTATTTAAACACCTCTAACTACTACTATGCAGCAGTTCTCTGCTATGGAGACCTATACTCGTCCTATGACCGTGGTTCCATTCTCTGGTGTTTCCAAATTTAGACAGTAATTTATTAAGCCAGACATAGGGCATCGTGTCCTCTGGTACAAGAACCTGTTGAGAGATCACAAATTGAACTGATCTTCGTATATGGCATTAATGTTCTCGGACTGTCTCCAAACCGTTACAAAGGTCTCATAGAATCCGTGTGATTTTGAGCTTTTCACAGACTTTTGGCCCAAGTCAGTTAAACACGAATACAGCGCTATTTTGATCGTGAGGGTAATTGCACAAATTTTTATAGAGGATGTTAATATGCATAGAGGTGCGCAATAAAATCCCCGTATTTTGGCTACCGTAATAGCCGGGTTTAAGCACACTTACCTTCGCAATCAAAATAACACGGTCTTGGCGTTTCAATGAATCGAGTCCGATAACTGGCACGATTCCTAGTCCGTTACACCTGTGTCTCTCTTTGTATTTATTTATTACGCTCTTATGTTTTAGGCCAGCATGACTGCGTGACTGTGATTAATAACTTCTTCCCACGTGAGAAACTGGATTATTACACAAAACCCCAAGGACTAAATAAGGAACCAAAGCTACCGGCTAAATTAGCAGGGCCTTTACACAAGATTATTACAACAACAAACTTACATCCTGTAAAGGTAAATCCCAATTACAGTACAGAATTCTCTTGTGCCCTCTGCTTTTGCAGCACTGAGTAGCTGATAAGAGCTGAAACGGCTTCATTATATTTTTAGTTTTTTATATCTTCTTTACCTGGAGGTGAATATTCTGCGGAGTGTATTTTAATTAACACTGTGCGCTGTAGCTTTGTTGCTTAATAAGAAATGCTGCTTTCATTTGCAGTGTTTTTATAAGGTTCACCACCTTCAGGTTACTTGAACGTGCCTCCTCCCATTTTTATTAGCTGCTTTGACAACATAGTGGCTCAGGTGGTTAGCACTTCTGCCTCAGGAGTTTCTGGATTGGCCAGAGTTTGTATGTTTTCCCTGTCTCTGCTCCAGTTTCCAGCTGCATTCCAAAAAAAACATGCTAGTAGGTTAATATGCTGCTGATCCAGTACTCATACGTGTGTGTGTAGATCTTTGGCTTGGGGATATGTTCGCACCAAAAACGCAAGTCTGGATCGAGCTCATCAATTATTCAGTACAATGTTTTATTTTACAGTGTTTTCCCATTCACTGATTTACAACAAAAATTCTAAATCATGCACTCAGGGCACAAAAACCCGAGAGCTAAACATAACATTAATGGCACCACATTACAAACTACTGAAGAGGGAAGGGATCTAGGAGTCACAGTTTTGTAGGACATTAAAGTAGCCAAGCAATGTAATAAAGCAATGAGAAAGGCAAGTCAGTAAAGGGAGAGGAATTAGCAGCAGAAGGAGACAAGTAGTAATGTCACTTTATAGGTCATTGGTGCGGCCTCACCTGGAATACTGTGTTCAGAAAGACATAAATACGTTAGAGACTGTACAAGCAAGTAAACCATACAGAGGCAGACTAGAGGAAGTAACATGTATAGCTTGGAGCAGAGAAGAGCAACTAAAATGGTGCATGGCCTGTGTCACACAACATACAGAGAGACACTAGAGGAAGTAACATGTATAGCTTGGAGCAGATAAGAGCAACTAAAATGGTGCATGGCCTGTGTCACACAGCATAGAAAGAGAGACTAGAGGAAGTAAACATGTATAGCTTGGAGCAGAGAAGAGCAACTAAAATGGTGCAAGGCTTGTGTCACAACATACAAAGACAGACTAGAGGAAGAAATCATGTATAGCTTGGAGCAGAGAAGAGCAACTAAAATGGTGCAAGGCCTGTGTCACACCGCATAGAAAGAGAGACTAGAGGAAGTAAACATGTATAGCTTGGAGCAGAGAATAGGCAGGGGGGGACGCAGAAAAATTGCTTCACTGAAAGGGTGATAGATAAGTGGAATATCCTCCCGTCTGAGGGGTAGAGGTAACACAGAAGAACAGTGTAAACATGCTGGGGATAAATATAAAGATATCCTAAATCTTACACTAAATTGAGGGTCAAATAAGGTCCAGGGTCAGTATAGTTTAATAAAAACGGGATACTGGATGGGCCGTGTGGCTCTTGTCTGCCGTCCTTTTCTATGTTTCTAATATTTTGTGCTGTGTTCCTGAGGCTCTTCTGCTGTGGGTGTAACGTTATTCTGTTCCTGACACCGTTTGAATGTCCCGGACTCTTCCTTCAGGTCATTTTCCTGATCAGAGAGAACCCGCTTCTGCTGGAGCCGGAAGCTCTGAGGAAATGCGCCGCCGTCCTGGATCTGGTGTGCGAGAAATGCATGAAGCAGAGAGACATGAACGAGGTCCTGGCCATGAAGATGCATTACTTCAGCTGCATATTCCAAAAGTGCAGCACTTCCCTCCAGGAGAACAAGATGGACGCCCTGGTGAAGAGGTACGGCGTTACCACAGAAGCACGGGTGCCTGCGCTTGTCAGGAACACGACAGGCTAGAGTTACTAAACAGCGGAGAAGTATAGCAGCCAATCAAATGCTTGCTGACATTGTCTAGTATGTAATAGGAAAGTGTGAGGTAAAATCTGATTGGTTTCTATGGGAAACATCTCCATTTTCCGCAGTTTAATAAATCAGGCCCTACTGAATTATGATTTATGACTTCTAATAGAAATCTAAAGCATTTTCATATTGTATAATAATACAATCCACAATGAAGAAATCATTTACATTCAGCTGTAATTCTATGAATGTTAAGCCTCTTAGGAATATAATTTTTTTTTTCACATTATGCAGCTGCATATTTTTGTATTTTCATTATATCCGGATAGAGAAAGTACAGATGATTAGGGACTTGTTGGTTTGGTTAAATCTAATTGATGTGCTTTTGTGTATTCATTTGACTGACAATGAAGTCTTAGGAGGTACCTGTGAGACGGGGGGCCTGGCCATTATCCACCCAGGTGGCCTGGCCATTATCCACCCAGGTGGCCTGGCCAGTATCCACCCAGGGGGGCCTGGCCATTATCCACCCAGGGGGGCCTGGCCATTATCCACCCAGGGGGGCCTGGCCAGCATCCACCCAGGGGGGGCCTGGCCAGCATCCACCCAGGGGGGGCCTGGCCAGTATTCGTGAGGTCCTGGTTCTTGGCATGGATTGGCTGCTTACTTATGAATTTTAATTAGGCCGCGGACTCCATGTGTGTATAGCAGAGGTGATGGAGCAGGCTTAGAAAGCGTTATTGTAGGAGTGGGCTTCCCGTCTGACCCAATAACATTTAACCATTTGTACATCTGAAGATGAGCCTTTTCCAGTCACTGGCGTGGAGATAAATAACGGTCTCTCCTGTGGTTATTCAGCTTATTGAAGGAGCGAGAGGGTGATGTCTTCCCTGTGTTTCAAGAGAAGTTCATCAGAGAAAGCATCCGGAAGTTTCCGTACTGCGAGACCACTCTCCTCCAGCAGCTGGTGCGGAGCATCGCTCCCGTAGAGATCGTAAGTCTGTCTGAAATATAGGATCCGTGTTATGCGTAGAGTTTTGGGCTTCCAGGATGACCTTAATTAAATAATACTGACAAGGGGCCAGATCCAGACTTAAAATCGTTTTACGTACGCTGTATACCTGAGTTACGCGCTACTAAGTATAATGCCTCCCCCCCCGGCACTCCCCTCGCACATACGTAACTTAGCTGATCTACGTGTTCAGAACCTGCCTTATATTTTCCTTGTGTGTCTCTGGTTGTTTGCATCGCCTTGTCATACGGAAGTGTCTAACCCCGCCCACACTGTACAATGTAAATGCATCGCCCCGCCCACAGTGCGTATAATAGCCTTGTGTAGGGATGTCACGTCCTATCGTACGGAGTTACAATGAGTAACATCTGCCGAGCACATGCGCAGTGCGTTCCCACAGCCAGATTTACGCATGCCACATACGTAAATTCGCTGTCGTTAATTAGTCTGGATCAGGCCCAATATCTGCATGATATTTTGGAAAGATTTTTTATTTTTTATGATGTTTTGCTGTCATCGTTTTTTTTTTTTATCGTTTGATCACTAAAATTGTGAAGTGTAAAAGATCCGATCAAACATTAACGTTAAAAACAATACGGTTCCAAACACTCGACTATCGCATTTCGATCAGGGTCAGCGCGACCCGCCACTGTAAAGGGTTACTTTGCGTAATCCAGAACCGTTCTTAGTGCGTTGCGATGCATAACCGCCATGTTCAAGCATGCACAAAATGCACGCACAGAGAATTTACGCGTTCTGAAAGCATAAGCGGCTTGTCGTGCGCAATTCTGTATCCGGTCCATCCATCGTCTGTAATCCTGGCGATAAATACAAGCAATGCATTTAATCCATCGTTCTGCCCATTATGTTCTGTAAGACCGTAACACTTTACACAAGTGTTACAAGTTACAACAAATAAACAGAGGGTGGAAGGTGTTGATCGTCAGTGTAATTATGGCTTCTGTTTCAGGGTTCGGACCCCACGGCGCTCTCCGTGCTGACTCAGGCCATCACCGGCCAGGTTGGCTTCGTGGATTCAGATTCAGAGTTTTGCACCACCTGCGGGGAGAAGGGGGCAGACAAGCGATGCTCGGTGTGTAAGCTGGTAAGTCTATTCTGTGCACGCTGCACTGTGGCTTTTAAACTCTCCTTAGACTCTAATAATGTCAAATGAAACACTTGTACGTGGAACATGAATACAAATTACTGTGGGCTTCTAATTAGAAGTAACGACCGCATTGCTCCTCAGTACAGCTGTTCATGTTGCCTGATCATTGCAATTCTCCCCACCATGCAGTAAACACAAATGGCTTTAAGCAATGGTCAAATCATTTCATTGGGTCTTCAGTTTTGAACAAGCAGAACCGTGTAGCTGTTGGCTGCCATAATCTCACCTCCTGAATGGCTATGTTTCTTCCGGTGTGGTTCGCCGTTTCAAAGATAACATCCCGGCAATAAAATGGCAACCGCGTTTTCGTCCGTTTTCCATCACATCGCATTGTTCCCGCGACTGCTGTGTATTCAAATATTACATCAGCAAAATGTACTAAAGCCTCAACAGCCTAACCCTAACCATAAACTGGCAGCCTAACCCTAACTCTAACCCTAACCAGCAGTTTAAGCCTAAATTAGAACTTTGTGCCGTAATAAAAATTTTCTATTTTTGTTTCTTGTCTGTACAGAAAAAAAGACTGTTCAGCTCTTGGTGGGAGCTCTTCATATTCCTGACCCCCTTATTTGTATGACACCCATAAATAGAAATAATTCTGTACACAGCTCCTTCAGCTGACGCGTTTCTCCCCAGTCTATATCATTTAATTTAGTCAAAATCAATTGTTTGTGGGGGTTTTTTTGTTTTTTTTTAAACACAAACTCAAACTTCCCCCATTGTTTCTTCTATATCCTCCTCCCCCATTGTTCCCCAGGATTCTCTCTCCCCACTGTGCCTTCTATACCCCTAGTCTATAGTCCAGGTCTGGCTTTCCAAGTGAATCTACAAATCCCAGCATACTTTGTTAGAGATCGGTTATTCTTAATGCATTTAAAGCATGCTGGGACTCAGGCTTAGCACAGTTGTTACCCTTACAGATACCGCTCATAGGGTCTCCTTCCTTTCCTCTGCCTGGTTTACTCTATACATCTTCTCTTGGCTATTACTTTGCTGACCTGACTCTCCTTATTGGCTTCACAATCCCCCAGATTAGTTAGCAGAAGCCCATGGAGATTGCGGAGTGAGTGCACCGTGAACTCTAGGACTTCCCTGGGTTACTGGGACCACACTGGAGGACTGTATGTACCCATAATGGTGTGAGAGGCTCTGTGATGATTCAACGCTTCTCTTCCAGGTGGTTTATTGTGACCAGAACTGTCAGAAGCTTCACTGGTTTACACACAAGAAGTTCTGCAAGTTACTGAAGGAGAAGAGGGAGAAAGAGGAGCTGGAAGCTGCCAAGGAGAGGAGGCGGCAGGAGAAGCTGGCTGCTAAAGGTCAGTGGATAGAGGTGGAATTTGCCATGATCTCGGCTGTTGATTTTGTGGTATTTGTTACAGGATCCATATTATAGACTGAAGTATTGTTTGCAGAGCTGAATGCTGTTCCGAGTGTGGGTTCCCCCGAAAGAACAGCCCTATTTAGATAGGGCCATTTTCTCCCAGCCAGTTTCGATGAAGCATAGCAATCGATCCACGGAGCCCCAAATGCAGCGCTCTGAAAAGTTAGGCTGTAAACTACCCCAACCCTTCCCCTAATTCTAACCCTAACCCTCCCTTCCCTGCAGCCTGACCCTAACCCTCCCTTCCCTGCAGCCTGAC
>WWET01003213.1:38940-49195 GCA_011038615.1 Limnodynastes dumerilii | reverse complement strand
GAAGAGGGCGAAAGAGGAGATTCCAAAGAGAAAGACACACAGGGACACACGACGGGCAGTGACGTGGCGGAGACTCCTGCGCTCTCTCCTCCACCGGACGCACAACCTAGCGGTGTAAACGCGTCACACACACCGGACGCGTCTGAGGAATGATGAGGCCCCTGTCACCCATCACCAGCAATGGAATCCTTCCAGACGTCATGGGACTAAAACTCCCAGCATGCCCTGCCCGCAGACTTGCAAGGCATGATGGGGGATGGAGTTTCAAAGGGGGCGACGGTTGGCCGAGTCTGCTGAGAAACCTTAAGTCCTGGAATCCAATCCCTTCAATCCAGAAGCTCTCTCTTATCTAAACCCGACCAGTGATGGCCAAATCTGGTCCTCAGCGACCCCTAGCAGGGCAGGTTTTCCAGATCCCCTGGCTGGAGCACAGGTGTGTTCATTACTGGAGGACATAATGTAAAATATCCACAGGTGTTGTCATTGTTTCACCGGTGATTCTGGGAGGGGATCTGCATTGGTAGAGGTCCCTGAGGACTAAGTGTGGACTAAGGCCACTCTCCTCATTGGCCAATAGCAGGGCTTGATGATAAGAACTGCAGCATGAAGCTCCTCTCCCACTGCGGAGTATTGGAGATGGGGATTTGTGACCATGTATTACATCATCGTTGTGATCCACAGCAGTGGGGGGCAGACCCTGATGACGCATTTCACATTATCGGGTCACTGGGGCTTGACGCGTTTCACATTATGAAGTCCCTGGAGACTCTCCACCGTGTCTCCCATCTGATATCTCCCAGAGAGACGAAAATAAAAGCTGGCAATTGGGTCAGCACCTGGCGCTATATGATCGGTAAAGACCAGGAGACCTCTTTTACCGGCCATATAAGAGACCGCTATATCCTATGTTTCCACCTGTATGCCAAAAGGGTTGTTTCTGTTTCTTGTATACATTGCTTTCCAAACTACAGGAGATCATTTTCTATTACGGTTGCATTGTTTGCAATGTGGGAAGGAAGGATCATGATCACTAATGATTGGATGGTGATGTATACAGCTAATAATATAAGGCCACAGCACCAGCCTAAAGCCGTGAAAATATTTGCAAGTAGCTAGACTTTAGTAAGACTTCTAGGGATACCCCCTCTACCTTGCAGTGGTGACCCTCTCCTACCGTCTGGGCTGTATTCACACCTAAGCAGCTTCTGCTATATTTAGGAAATGAAATGAACTACGCATGTGTAGTAGGAAACCTACGCAATCTACGTAACAGTTAGGTGTGTAGATTGCCTCCGGTTAGTTAGGAAGAAGGTGGCGTAACGCCGCTCTGGGGGAGTGTTTAGTTAGAAGTGGGAGGGGAGAGGGATTTAGATTAGCCGTGGGGGAGGCGAGGCGAGGCCTGATCCAGACCCACGGTGCCCAGCATTAATACGCTGGACGCAAGTGTAAGATCAGCTGAAATGCCAGATGTTGGCCGGCGTAACTACGGCAATGCCCGATCACTGAGGGGGCGTTCCTCGCCGTTACTATGCAAAGTTAGTGTAGGTAGGCGGGGGGAGGTATTATAATGAGGGAGGGAGGGGTTTTAGTTAACACGCTCCTGTCCCAGCGTATTTACCCTCGCTTACGCCGGCTGAAGTTAGGGTAGCCTTTAGCCGGCGTAAGCGAGGGTAAATACGTTTGGACCGGAGCGTATTTACTAAAACCCCTCCCTCCCTCATTACACTACCTCCCTCTGCCTATCTACACTAATCTTTGCGTCGTAACGGCGAGGACCGCTGACACTACGGACGCCCAATCCTAGATCAGGCGTTGCCGTAGTTACAACGGCCAACATCTGGCCGGCGAATGCACAGAACGGCTTTTCAGGTCTGGATCAGCCCCTAAATGTCAATTGTTCTCACCTTGCTCTTCTTAAGTCACTAAAGATTCTTGGCAGCAACAGATATTGCTGTCGCCAGTGGGGTAATTAGGGTAAGAAAAGTGGGACACCAGATCCAAAGATGCCCAATCAGCATCCACAGGACTAACCCTGGTGGGGCCTACTATCACCTGCAGCCCCCCATCACACACACACTGGCCAAAAACACCATGCCTTACCATCACCGCTAATAATGATTTGTGCCAACGACCAGGCAAGGTGCATGAGTGCGATTGCAAGGCAACGATGGACAACTGTCACCAGAATGATGCTGCTTCTGGTGGCTACAGAAGTTTCCTGTTTGAGTCAGTAGTTGCAGAGACAAAGGACCGAATTTACACTTAAGTGTCCCATAGGCTACGCTACCTTAAATACACGTGCGTATTTTCCCTCTGAAGTAGGGAAAATACACACAGAGAATGACCAGCCCTCCCAGCCTAATTTCCATCCCTCCCCCCACCCATTTTAACCATTTAATCTTAACCTGGAGGCTGCACGGGCACACCTCCTCTTTCTTAAAAAACTATATGCATAGTCAGTATGTCTACACACAGACCCTTCAACATGACCCATTCCATTAGGTACAATACACTCTGCACCTGAGTTTCCAACTGTCACTCACCCGGTGAAATGATATTTAAAAAACTATTTGTCTCTCCAATAAAGGTTACCATAGTAACTGACAGTTGGAAACTGAGGAGCAGAGTATTTTGTACCTAATGGAATGGGTCATGTTGGAGGGTATGTACACATGCTCAGTAATCTTTTACTTAAATATACAGACCCAAAGGCAGGCAATGTGCGATGTTTCAGCTGTGGCAGGGTAAGTAAATATTTTTTTGAAGTACAGTCTAATAAGAGGGGGGTATACATTTTTGTTATTTGCACTGGGTGCCATCAACCTTATTTACGTTACTGGCTAATACCTACTCTCATAGGGTATTCTTCCAATATTAGATTCTGGGCCACAGCACCTTTATTTGTCACCCACCCTGACTTTCTATATTAGGTACCAGTATTATTGCTTAGTTTTGTACATTTTGTAGGCAGGCAGTCAGTGTTCTTATTGTTGGTAAACTGATAAAGATTTGTACTTCAAATTCCAATACCTGACCATGAAACCTTGCCTGTAGTGGAAATTGCTCCTTCTCTGTAGACATGCATTATACTTATCTGTGCCATTAACCTCTCATGTGAGGAAATGTTCTGAAGATCTCTTGATATTATTGCTAGGTGAGCCTGTACAGTACTGCATGTCCTTCTTGTTTGCACGGCAAGTGGTTTGATTGTTTCAGCAAGACAATCAGCTTGCATTCATTCAGCAAGACAATAACCCCAAACAGGAGCCTAAGGAGTCTCAGCCTGGCACCTAACGATCCGGTCACTTGACGCGTTTTGGGGAGAAAAAAACCCTTTCTCAAAAGACTTTGGACTTTGAACTCTCAGGCTCACTACCTGTATGTCGCTTTCCATTATTGTGATTATTTTTCTATTTGCCTAGGGACCATTTATTTATCATTTTAATTATTAATACACAATACACAGCGCTTTCCCTGATACAACCATCCATTTGTTTTACAGCACAATTCTTATTCAACTATAATATTTAATAAAGAATTAAGCAAAATACATGAATAATACTTATCTTCAGCTGGAAGGTATTGGAAGGTATTGCTTGATAATGATCAACAGGTTTCCAGGAGCCGAGTGTTGTCGAGCTGGAAAGGTCAGAGGGCACTTCTGCACTCAGTCCCATATGCAGCTGGGGAGCTCACCTTGTGCTAAGTCCTATATACCACATATAGGAGCCAGAACTCCATACCTCATTAGGTTATGATCATGTTTTAAGCAAGTTAATTGCTACTTCTTATCTAACTAATTTCTACATTCCACATATGCGCAGTATAGGCTAGCATTGTATAATGTAAGCATCCCGTACTCTCTGCTCCCACCAAGCTGCCTTATTGCCATGTCTTGACCTTGAACGTCTGTTTCTACACACAATTAATAACATGTTGCATAAAAGCACATTAAAAATGGAGAACGGCAGCCATCTTAGGTAAACAGCATAATTATAAAGAAAACATTTTTTTTATACATTGGTCCATATTCTGGTATAGTTCTCAGTCTATGCTTTCCCACTTTTTATTTAAGTATGATTCCTTTATCTATGATTCCTTGATCCGTTTATTTGAATGATAGCAATCTAACATATTCTGAACTAAAATATTTTGAAACACCAGAGGCAAAACTGTGATACTTGGGGTTTTAGGAATAATATAGGTTTCCTAGGTACCAGTACTTTTTCTTTTAACTTGTGAATTCTTTTGTAAATATTTCTGTTACCACTATATAACAAAAATGATATTTTTTGTGTTTGCAGTTGGCAACACTGATTGATTAGAAAAATACAGTTATAGCAGAATTCCAAGCTTCTTCAGGCAACTTCAATTACATGGGCCTCTGGTAAAAGTTCTCTTTTATGTGCTGCTGAGGTGTCAGGACAACTCTAATTAGGCATTGTAACATTTTACTACATCCTGCAAGCTGGCAGGAAATGGGGCGGTTGGCAGCTTTAAAGATTATTAAGCATTTTATTTAGCACTGGGGTGATTTCAGATGCCCCTTGCTTGCACACTGCTGAGAGGGGAAACACTTTATAATGTCAGAAGGAGCGCAGAAATTTCAGTAGTTTGGTCCTGGAGAAAAAGTGTTCCTGTTATTTTTGTTATATAGATGTTAAAGACTGCTTAGAACCCACTGATCTCAGAAAAGGTGTTTTTTAGCTGCAGCTGATTATAAGACTTAATACTTGGCCAGGAAAGAAGTCTTTAATTGTACTGTGTTTTATTTCCAGTGTTTAGACAATCAGAACACGCTACCTAAAAGGTATTTCTTGGCAAGTACATTAACTGTTTTAATAACTCATGGTATTCAAGAAGCACCTGTTCAGTATGGGTTACTCTGGTTCAAGAACAATTCATGTAAAATGCAAGTTCCTGTGTAGTTCCCATTTCATAAGAGGAAGCCAGATATTTTATATTCCTCAAATGTAATAGCAATTTCAAAAATGTCAAATGTTTAAAAAAAACAACATTTAAGTAACACATACTTGTACTGCTGCAAGGTTGTATATATATTTTAAAAGGCATAATGCACATATGACCTGAGCAGGGCAAGTGAGCTTAACCCAATATAGCTATATTGTGAAATAAACCTCTTTTTTTATATATGTGCTGATACATAATATTATATAATGTTTGTTTGGAGCGCCGGACCTCTCTTTTGTTCCTTGTAGTTACACAATGGTCACTTTGGTCCTTGGTCCTCCATTTATATATACACGTGCACACATTTCATATATTTGATTAGAAGCACGGCCTGTGTTTTCTTGTTACATACATACATTATTGCAGGTTACTGGGCTGTTTCATTAATAAATAAAGGGAACACTCTAAGACAGAGCAGCTTTTGTTACTAAGGGATACCACCAAATCCCCTCAAACAAAATGCACACAGGAAAGGGTCGTGACATGAAGCACTATTTATAATCTGTGGGGAATACCTATGTTAATGTGTTACATTAACATTTAACACATATTTTAATAGGTATTCCTTATAGATTTGAATTAGTGCTTCACGTCATAACCTTTTCCTGTGTGCATTTTGTTCACTTAATAAGCCTATCATACCGCCTGATGTCAGATGCTTGCATGCACTGATAGGCTATAAATGTATTTTGTGTTTGCAGTCAGCAGATAGGATACACAATAACTTGCTGTAAAAACTAGTTTTACTGTTCAATTTGACAGAAATATGTCCCAATCTTATCAGGATGACACCAGGCGACCCTAGCACTGACTATGCATGTAACTCTGTAGTCACTTGCCTTTCCCACAATCCTCATCAGCCCTTCTATCCTCCTCCACAACAGCACTACAAATCAATTACATCCGAGCGTGTGTGTCTTTAAGACTGAATGGGGATTTAACCCTTTCAGCAGCCTCTGGGGAATCTCTATTTTGCATATTCTTAGGTGTGTCAGTTACCATGTTGGACACAAATGTATCTGCACTACAAAAGGGCGGCTCACACAACTGAACCTGATCCAGAGCCAAATACAGACAAAGGTACATGCGGTTTACAGCAAAACATTTGCACCAGCCACAAGGTAATGTCCAGAGGGCTGCTGACGGCGTCTAACCTTCCAAACACGATACAAACGCTCTGGAAATGCTGCTTCCGGATTGCGTTAGTTTAAGTATAAATAAAACGTAAAAAAAACACGAGGGACCGTATTCACAGATCCGTTTTCACGTGGAGTTGCGTATTTTTAGGTACGGTGTATCTGTGCATGCGTAGTAACTTTATTTACGTAAGTGCTTTAGTCACGGACATGTGAATCGCACTTGGGGACATACACACGGAGGGGCGGGGGTAAAAATACGTACTTGAAAATTAACATGAAAGTGGGTGGGGGGAGGCATTTATATGAACGCTTGAGGGCGCGGCTGTACTGAATCGCACGCACGGAAGACATATACGCACGTAAAAACACACGTGTAAAGATCAGCGTGGCCTATGGGGGTGTAAGTCTACGATCGCACGGCCGGGAGAGGAGAGGGGAGTGTCGGGGGTGTCGCCTCGCTACATGCGTATAATTGCGTCCTTTTTAAAAAACGGATCTGTAAATACGGCCCGAGATCTCTGCTCTGCACTGCTGTGTCAGACTAGTCCCCTAGAGCCAGTCTGTTCAACTTGTGCCACTGCTGGGGATGTGGAACTACAACTCCCAGCATGCTCCACCAGCTATTAGCTGTACCTGTGCAGTTAGAGCATGCTGAGACTTGTAGTTCCACAACACCTGGAGATGACAGATAATGTCCGCTCTAGTGTAAACTTCACCTCCAAATGCTCCTTTGTATTCCAGCATGGATTCTGTTCTGTGTCTTGTCGTCTTTGTAAGCAGTTTTAAAGCTAAATTTACAGCGGGAAAGGAAAAGTTGCCCATAGCATCCAATCAGACTCTACCTCTCACTTTTATATTATATACTAGAGAATGTCAGCTAGAGTCTGATTGGTTGCTATGGGCAACATCTCCACTTTTCCTTTCCGCAGTTTAGTAAATCTGGCCCTTAGTGTTTCTGAGTTTACACCCGCAGCTTTCAGACATCCTAAGGTAAGTACCGGGAGTTATTTCATTATATCGGAATACCTCCAGTAAAGAGAAAGTGTATTTAACAATCTCACTGTTCTACACAATGAAGTGAAACGCGTGACACTCCAATCTACATCCATCCTAGCTGGAGGATCTGATCTGATTAATTCAAACTTTGAAAGTAAAACTCTCCGGAGGAAACTCTTGTGATTTCCTTACATACCTGTTTGTCCGGCATGTTCTATCACGTCTTCCTGCAAGGAAACAAAGATTCCGTCTCTTATTTATAGGTCATGTTAAAATGTTTTATTGGCTCTAATAGAAATATTCCAATATACTATGAAAAGAGCACATGTAGGGGCTGATTCAGAGTGGCACTTACACCTTTTTTTAGGTGCAAGTGTGGACCTGAGTAATATCATGCAGAAATGCAAGGGGGGGCAAATATAAATTGTGAGAGCAGAATTAGAACCGAGAGGTGAAGTTTATTAGTTCAAATCTATTTTTTATATTACACATGAAGGGATGCAGTATGTGAGTTCCATGTGAAAAAAGAAAGTATTTTCCCTGTATGCAAAAGATTTAAATTATGTCACACCCCTTACTTTGCAAATTAGTTTAGCGGAGCTGTACACTTGCACCTTTTTTACCCTCACTCCCAAACTCTGAATCAGCCCCATAATATGCATCAGTGTAAAGCACAACCCAGCGAAGAAAGTCACATTGATGCCACTGTCCAAACAAAGTGGACTAGATCCAGATTCAATCAGAAATCCCCACTGTGGCCACTCACCCTCACCTTAAAACTTCCATTCTGTCGCCACTTAAAATGGCAGCAGATCGGTATTGAGGATCTCACGGTCGGCCTGAATCCCCACCCTTATTTTATTTTGTAATACTAAAACCCTCACTCTGCAACTTGCCTCGCAGTTGAAACGCGCCAGTGTGGTCAAATATCAGAATGCTGGAAGGTGCGGATTGCATTCCATTTGTGGCCCTTGGATACGTGCAACTCACAACTGCACTAAGTTGCTGATTGCAGCTTGTGGGCATAATTTATGCCAATCATGCCTGAAGCCCTGTCCCCTGCCTAATCAAAGCTGCTGTTCATAGGGTTACTGAGGATGGGGAAGAGCTTGATGTTATAAAGCCCTGTCCATCCTTCGTAACGTTCAGTGCTTGAGCACAGATCCGGCAGATTTTTTATTCCGGGAGCAATGCCAATATTTATGCAGTCTCCAGGAAATTCCAGGAGAGTCGGCAACTCATAATAGCAGACGTTTCTGATGCCGGAAAACGCCCACATTGTGGTAGTCTCCATACGGTACAATATCCTGTAGAGTGTAAACGATAAAGGAACGACAGGTAGCCTATATATCACGTTAATGATTTCCATAACAGCCAGTTAACGTATAGAAATCAAATGAGAGAACAGGGCTCATTCACAGATCCTGGTAGCTACTGCATAGGCTTAAGGCACAAATCCAACTAATATCCACTAGGTGGCGCCAAAGACAACTACATCTTGGCCCAGGCTGAACCCAAGATACAGGTCACATGGTTAGAAGTTGCTCTGGAAGACAGATCCCAAATGCTCCAGATACAAGGCTCATTCAGGGAACCACTGTGACCAAGGTCTTTTTTATGGGCACCACAGAAAGTTAGACCCTCTACAAGACCCCCGCTCCTTGTACCGTACCTTCTAAGTCTCCCAATTCCAGCAGGAGAGACCAGATTTTGGGAGACTGTCTAGGTGTCCTCACCCACCTTGCAGTTTGTCCCAATTTATTACTAATACCCCTTTCACATCACCACGAAATACCCAGGATTTTCGCCAAAAACCCGGGTCTCTGCAAAATCCCAGGTATTTCGTGGAGATGTGAAAGGTGCACTTCCGGTGGACTACCGTGTCAGAAGACCCGGGAATTCAACCCGGGTGAAAAGAAGGGTTATTCCCGAGTCCGACACGGGTAGGGGTGCAATGTGAAAGGTGCTACCCGGGTTTTTCAACCCGGGCAGCACCTAATGTACCTCGATTGGTGGATTTTTTGTTACTATTGCCCTGGCAACAAGTGTTTCCCGGGTCTGCCCTGCAGTGTGAAACGGGGTCTGTGACCCTGGGATCCTCTGCTGCCCCGGCAATATCCCGGGGTGGCGATCTGAAAGGGGTATAAGTTTATTTTGTCCATGCCAAAAGAGGCAGAGTTTATGAAGAAATGGGTGGAGTATGTGCTGGACTAGGCGGAGTTTCAGCAGGCCTGGGGGTGGAGTCTGAATGGCACTGGGCGGATATTATTTGTCCTGTTTTCGGGATTGTAAATGTTGGGAGGTACGTTAAACCCTCTGTCATTGGGCAAGAGGCGCCTAAAGCTTCTCTACAAACCTATAGAACCAGGCTGGCACGAGGACTTGGATAAAACGCGTGAGGCAGGACTGCTGTGTATGACGTGTCTGTGGCTGAGAACAGAGTCCGTCCTTCTCCCAAACCCCAGGGACTGCATGACGGCCGCCCTCTCCAGATGGAAGAGCTTGAAGGCTTCTTCTTTCTCCTTTTGTGTCACCTCTGCAAAAAATGTCAATTATTATAATTTTTTACTTGTGAATCACAGTCCAATGAAAATAATCCCACGATCCAGAATATTGCAGATGAAAATGTCACAGACTTTTATTTATGTTCTGCATTGTCTATTACATACATAGGAACAGAATATTATACATATGGAAAAGAATGTTTACATTTATTAATCTTTTGAAAAAAAAAAAAGTGCACAGCCACCTTTCATATTAGCTATATGCGTACAGCCGGCACATAACTATAGGGGTGACAGCCGCACCCCTGCACTATAAGCAAACTGTCATAGGATGACAGCTTAAAACAGCGCTCCATGTACGAGTGTATCTATAGCTCCATGTACAAGTGTATCTATAGCTCCATGTATAAGTGTATGTATAGCTCCATGTATGAGTGTATGTATGTATAGCTCCATGTATGAGTGTATCTATAGCTCCATGTATAAGTGTATTAATGTATAGCTCCATGTATGAGTGTATGTATAGCTCCATGTATGAGTGTATGTATAGCTCCATGTATGAGTGTATTAATAGCTCCATGCATAAGTGTATTAATGTATAGCTCCATGTATGAGTGTATGTATAGCTCCATGTATGAGTGTATT
>WWET01003213.1:12099-35394 GCA_011038615.1 Limnodynastes dumerilii | reverse complement strand
GACTCCCCTCCCCGCAGCCTAACCCTAAGACTCCCCTCCCTGCAGCCTAACCCTAAGACTCCCATCCCCGCAGCCTGACCCTAAAACTCACCTCTCCACAGCCTGACCCTAAGACTCCTCACAGATTCCTACTCACCTACGGCAAGTGCGACGGGTCTGTGTCGGGCAGCATTTCCGAATGAATGAAGGGAAAGTAAGCCGATCAGCATACTTACCCATTCATAAAAAAATGTCATAGTAGTTCTATTTTCTAATTAGAAATCTAGTTCTAAAATAGCACTTTTGCAGTGGTGACTCTCACTGGTATTTTATTACTACAACATTTTTAGCCACCAGAATTTCCATCGCTTTTATTACACAGGAATTCCTTCGACCAGGTCCTTCTCCACATCGTGCAGGACCCATGCGCTCGGATAATACGCAGCGACAGATGTAAATTCCCTGCCACGCCAGCGTAAACAACACAAAGCAGCTGCCCCGATTCAACAGATCTCCTGCATTCTAATGTTGCAAATCCGACCTGACTTGTGACTGCACTTTGTCACTTGCTTCAGAAAAACGTCAACGATGCCGAGAATATGTCGGCGGAAAATCTGGTTGCGATTACAGCGCATGTGGGTCTGACCGTGCGGCGTATTTACATGTTATCCTTTTCAAAGTGTCGCTGGAATTCATACCACACACATAAAGGGAGTCCTTACCTTCCCGGTCAAGAAGCTGCACGGAAGGGAGATGGTGGATGACGTAGGAGCGATAGCCGCCATCTTGTTCCAGAGGGTTGTGAAATAAGTCTAGAGGTAAAGATAGGGAAAGGGCAATGAGGTCTGTAGACTGGGGTGTGACCTGTTCTGCAATCTCAGAATATTCTAGAACACTTCATGTAGTTGCCACAAATGACCAGATCCAGACTTAAGAGATGTTTGAGTTTTGAAATACCCGCAGATATCCGTCGTGGAAGTTGTTGTAGATGGCGGCGGGACGAGACTGACTGCCCTGCGTAGAGCGGTTACTTTGGGAGGAGGGGGGGGCGTATTTAAATCATACAGTAAGGACTTGGTTAACCCCTCGCGCACAATCCTTGTTTACACATCGGAGCCAGGGAGTAACTCAGGGGTGGGGAACCTTTTTTCTGACAAGGGCCATTTGGATATTTATAACATAACAAAATAATCAACTTAAAAATTCGCCAGCTGTATTTGCTCAAAAATGTAATGAACTCGCCCCTAATGTGAGCTTTGGAAGTCGATGGCGGCGGTGGATCCGGTTGCTACCCCATGCAGGCTCCTCCCCAATGATCCATCCTGATCAGAATCCAGGAATATGGAGAGTTTCAGGGTCCCACTTGCCACCAGGGACCCAGAAGCAGATTGGGATCCGGAGCCTGCAGGACCCGCCGTGCGATGCGGCCATCTCCTCCGGAGCAGTGGAAGCAAGCAAAGCAAGCACCGGAGCTCTGGAGAGCACTTCCTGAAGCTAAGCCACACCCTCGATTAAGTCCCGCCTGCAGGGGGTTAGACTAAATGATTTTACGGGCCTTATTCAGCCCTCGGACCGGAGGTTCCCCACCCCTGGTGTTAAGTGTAAAGGTGGAGTCCTGCCAGGGAAAGCAGAACCCGTAGATCACACCCCTCGCATGTACGGCGGCAGAGTTCTGGATCGGTCCCAATGATATTATATGACTAACACTGGAATAATGAACCACACATAAACATTAAAACAGGCCAGGCCAACCTGCGGCTCTCCAGGTGTTGTCATGTATCAGCTATGCCTATGCAGGTAAGGCATATTTTGAATTGTAGTTTCAGAACACCTGGAGAGGCACAGGTTGGTCCGGCCTGCACTAAAAGATGATTGGTCAGTATACTGTGCCCAGCTTTAGGAACAAGCAGAACAAATGCAATCACTGCATGTCTCAAGATAGTCAGTCTGTTCTCATCTCAAGATCCCAAACTAATCTAGCATCTAGGAACATGTTCAGCTGCTATAAGGATATTCATTAGATTTCAAGGTGACTTCCGGACAGGGGTCTGCTGAGCCAATCAGTGTGTGCGGTGATTACTTAGGATGCGGATGTTCGTCATGCCCTTCAGTTCCCTCACAGTCTCTTGGAGCTTGGCGAGATGATTATTATGCAGCATCAGAGTGTGTAACGAGGTTAGATGCTTTAGACATCCTGGAAATGAGAACAATATAGAGGTTACCGGCAGTAAATATAATAATCACAAATATGAGCAAGGAAGATCTCCTCTCAGTATGTTCTGCTATCTGGGGTGCATGCGCTGCAGCAAACCCACATTTTAGATACACACACTGCTGACAGTTAATTGGTGGCTGTGTGTATTTTACAATATGCCCCCATTTCGAAAAATCCCGCCGCCGGACTCAACGCTTCCCGGCGCTTCACCGACCAGACAGGTTAGTGCAGAGGAGCGGATGTATTTTTGTAGGGTAGTTTTAGGGTTAGGCTGCGGTGAGGGGATGGATGGGAAAAGGGGAAACTTAGGGTTAAGCTGCGGGGAGGGGAGGGTTAGGAAGGGTTAGAGTAATGAAGGAGGGCTAGAGTTAGGCTGTAGAGAAGGGAGTTTCAGGAGTAGGCTGTGGGGAAGTCTTAGGGTTAGGATGCGATGAAGGGAGGATTAGGGTTAATCTGCGGGGAAGGGAGACTGAGGGTTAAGCTGTGGGGAAGGGAGTCTTTGGGTTAGGCTGTGAGGAAGGGAGTCTTAGGGTTAGGCTGTGAGGAACGGAGTCTTAGGGTTAAGCTGTGAGGAAGGGAGTCTTAGGGTTAGGCTGTGAGGAAAGGAGTCTTAGGGTTAGGCTGTGAGGAAGGCAGTCTTAGGAATAGGCTGCGGGGAAGGGAGGGTTAGGGTTAGGGTTAGAGTAATGGTAGAAGAGGGTTAGAGTAATGGAAGGGGACACTTAGGGTTAGTCTGCAGAGAAGGGAGTCTTAGGGTTAGGCTGCGGGGAAGGGAGTCTTATGGTTAGGCTGCAGGGGAGGGAGTCTTAGGGTTATGCAGGCTGATCATTAGACCCGGATCTCTGTTCTAATAAATACAGTCACGTTGTTAAGGAGAAGAGCTAAGAACCTGTGCCACTGATCTTCCTGCATGACAACCAGCAGAAATTTTTGTCTTGCACATAGGAACCCGTCCTGCTGCTTAACCCTAACAATTGCCTTCTAGCAGTTTAACCTTAACCGTCCCTTTCCCACAACCTAACCCTAACTATCCCCATCCGGGAGAAGACAATTCGTTATATAGAATTATTCTTTATTATAAATCTGTCGCCCCCGATACCCCTGTGATGCTGTCACATAGGAAATGCCGCAACGTCATTTACATGCCCAAAATATCTATAACATGTTTATTAATGTGAAAATATAAATGTAATGATCTCCGTGGCCAGATACAGAACCCTGATTATTCCCCTATGTCCTGCAATTGTTTCGGATTGTGACTGCTTTTCCGTCCTGCGCACGCATCCACGCCAACCAATCACAAGACTTTCTGACCAATCAAACATAACAACAATGACAAAAAAAGAATAGAACTCTCCTTCTGTCAGATCGATATATTAATACATTTATTATGGTTCATACTTACTAAAAACTAAATAAAATGTAACAATAGTTATAATTAAATATTGTTGTATAATGATAATTGACAACTCTTTTGTGCTGCTAATTAGGATTAGGATTGGAAGAGTCTGTTGTATAAAGCAGTCAGACGCTACAATAGTCTGACTATATATATATTAAGTGGGGTCGGTTTTACAAGAAGACATTTAGTACAGCCACCAGGGGGCAGTCTTACATAAAGCTGCTACTGTGAGGTTCACTTTACTTGTGCTGTGTATTTATTTATTATTATTTATTAACAGGTTTTTTACATAGCGCCATCAGATTACATAGCGCTTTGCCATTTTAATTTATTTTCATTGTAACAGGACTGGGTGGGTAACAGGGCCATAGAGTGCTATAGAGTTATTAAGCCTGATTGAGATTTAAGAAGGAGCTTGAGGAAAGTTAATCCTGGGCAAAACCATGGTGATTTCAGGGGGGAGTCAAGTTAATTGTATTATTTGCATGCAGGGAGATATCTTTGAATTGCTTACAGCACACAGACACTGACCAGCATTACTATTACACTGACTCCCCTGCAATCAACATAGTTTAGCCCAGGAGGAGCTTTCCTCTCTTTTTTCAATCTCTGAATCAGGTCCATTATTATTATTATTATTATTATCGTTTATTTATAAGGCGCTACAAGTCCACAGCGCTGTACAAGCAGCACCGCCTTTATAAGACAGTTAAGGCTAGATTTACTTAACTGTGCAAAAGGAAAAGTGGAGATGTTGCCCATAGCAACCAATTAGATTCTAGCTGACATTCTCCAGTATGCAATAGAAAAATGAGAGGTGAGAGGAGAATTATCATTGGTGGTTATGGGCAATTCTTTACTTCTTCAGATTCTATTCTGTGTGTTGTGCGTCCTGAACGGCACATCAGATATTTTATCTCGCAGGCCATAGAGGTACCAGGGAATATTCTGGATGTTTGGCTACTGTAATAGAGGGAAGCCAGGCGCACTACACGCCTAAGTATGGATCAGTCTCTCCTTGATGATCCAGGTCACATGATCGCTCCAAGCGCTTCATATTCATATAGAAGAAATCACCTTTTCCAATTACCATTATGTCTTGTACAGCGGCATTATATACACCACACAAATTCACGGGAGCAGCATGTATGGCGCAGTGAACGTACCGGTTATATCACAGAGCTCATTGTTGTTCAGGTAAAGCTCCGACAGACGGAAATTACTGTGCAGGAAATGTATCCTTGAGATCTGTAATGGATGAAAGAATGGAAGAAAAATGGAGGTTCCATATACATCTGTAAAGTGAACCGCGTGGATACGGTCTGTATAGCACTTTCCTAGTCACTAAACAACGTTAATTTCTATATCCAGTCGAGGCTTTAAAAATTTCAACCTGCATTTGTTTTAAGGTATTGATGAGGAATTGCAAAGTATATTACATGCAGTTATTACCATGTATCTTAAGCTGGGTACACACTCTTATCTAGGATAATAGGACGGATAATTGTATAGTATATGCAGGCAGGAAGACTGACCATTGTATGAAAACATGACCGTTGCGAGTCCCCGCAACGATACTTCACATCGCAAAATAGGGACAGACGAAAATCCCTATTTCGAATGTGATACACACCACCCATTAATTTTCAGAAAAGCCGCCAGACCAGACCGCCAGTGACGTGAGTATCCCTCTTCTGGGACTTAGGGTTAGGCTGGAGTGGGGGGTTAGGGGACTTAGGGTTAGGCTGAGGGGAGAGACTTAGCGTTAGGCTGTGGGGGGGTTACATAGGGCTGTTCGCAACGGGGACCCACACTCAAACAGGACATGCGGCATGGTCAGCTGTGCTGCAAACAAAGGCTTGGTAAACAGTGGAGCTGTATTGCGTACATTTAATGTTTGCTACTTCCAGCGATCACCTAACGTTTTTTTTTTTACTACATAGGCAGATAATCCATACAGGGACGTAAACAGCCCGATCTAAGGGTGAGTGTCCCGTAGCTGATGTGACATTTCTCTGTGTGATTATCTGCTGCGCATGAACTGAAAAGCTGATTCAGATCTGATCGCTACCCGAGCAGAGGATTGCAATCTGAGGGGCGTGTTAAGAGATGGAAAAGATGGAGGGACGTCGCCCATGTACTGTAAGGATGGGGCCCAAGCAAGTGCCCAGAACAGGCGTAGAAAAAAACATTGTTTATGTCAAAACATTTGCACCATCCCCAGGTCATGTCTAATCCGGGGGGCGACCTTCCGGGCTTCTTACCCTTGCATTAGGATGTATTTGATCCAGTCCATTGTGCGCAATTCAGACAGGTGTGTACCCAGCTTAATTCTCTGTAACGAGCCCATCATTCTCTGCACACACCCTCCAGCCCTCTATTTAGCCTATAAATAGAGATCCTAAACACAGCAGAATATCATTCATGCACCTGTTCCCATTATCTCCCATGTATTATATGATTATCATTCATGCACCTGTTCCCATTATATCCCATGTATTATATGATTATCATTCATACACCTGTTCCCATTATTTCCCATGTATTGCATTATTACCTTGTTATGGTTCAGCCACAAATAGTTTAACATGCGAAACCGTGACAGGTCCGGGACTTCCTTCAGTCCTCTGCAAGGGATAGAAATGAAAACATGTCTAGGATTGGCTGTATATAAGCTGATATAAAGCAGGTGAGAGGTCTGCGGAGACACAATTTGCCATTGTTCTCTCTACATGAGGACACTCTAGTTTCATCCTCATTAACATATTTTATCTCTGGGGCCAGGGGCAGAACATGATAGGCTCATGCCCCACAGCAATGAGGCGGGGCCCAAGTTTGGATGTGTGAGACTGGGCAGAGCCCTGCAGTACTGGGTGCCGGAAAGGGTGGCCTGTCTGTGTGAAAGAAGCTGGCAGAGGATTACAGCTTACTTACGTAGCAGGGTGAGTGCCTTTTACAGGTCCCCCTTTTAACCCTCCCCTTCCATTACCCTAACCCCCTCCCTTCTCCCTAGGCTGACCCTACCCCCTCTTTTCTATAGCCTAACCCTAAGACTCCCCTCCTCGCAGCCTGATCCTAATCCTCCCCTTCTATGGCCCTAACCCTCCCTTCCTAACACTAAAAGTCCCGGAGAGGTTACTCACCTCATCCGGAGCTGTCAGCAGGTGTCTGTGAAAATGAATGGGTGAGTATGCTGATCGGCACACTCACCCATTCACAAGAAAAATTCTAAAACCAACAGTAACTTTCAGCTGTCTATTTCTGAAAGGAGCCTTCGTTGTGGAGACTGCAACCGCAATAGGTGAGCATACACCGACTGTGTTGACATCTCTTGTGCGTGATATTATACTGGGCATGCTCAGAACTGAAAAAACCCTCACGAGCGATTCAGACCTAAGCGCAACTCGAGCAGCAGCGGCCTGCGTTCTGAAGGGCGTGTTGAGGGAGGGAAGGAGTGGAGGGACGTAGTCAATGTACAGTAAGGCCATTGCCCAAGCAAGTGTCCCCAATCCAGAGCCGAACACAGACATAACAAAGGGCTGTTTACATCAAGACATTTGCACCAGCCCCAGGTCCTGTCCTGTCCAGGGGGTGAACTTCCGCCACCTATTTCAGACCCTTGTGTTAGGATGGGACAGTTCCAACGCATTACAAAGGGTCAGAAATGGCTGCCTATGTATTGTGCCTGTGTCACATCATCTCTACATACAGGAAAAAAATGATTTAATGTATTTTTCATGTGTTTATTATAAATGGTAAATATTGTTTGTCATACTTACTGTCTGCCCAGGTACAGCTCCGACACTTCATCGTCCGTCCTGTAACCACATTTCCGCTTCTGTTCTTCTATCATCTACATTCATATATAATTGGTGCTTTTACATATAGACCGTGTACGACACTTATAATTAGTCTCTGCGTTGTTACATAGAGCTGCATGGATACGAGCCCTGATTCAGAGTTTTAGCGGATGCGCAATGTGGATCCGCTAAAACTTACTATTCAGAGGTGCGCGTTTCTTTATTCAGACTGCTGAATAAAATTAACCCTAATGCATGTATGTACTGTATGTGTTAGGGACCTTAGTATGTAGCTCCAGAGGCTGATGTGAGTGTGAAATATTCTCTGTAAAGTGCTACATAATCTGATAGCGCTATATAAGGACCTGTTATTAATAATAATAATAAATAAATGAATGTTATAAATAAATCAATGAATGAATAAATGTTATAAATATATGAATGGATGTGAGTTTTTGTATTTATATATGAGTGAGTGATATATAGGAATGAATGTGAGTTTTTGTATTTATATATGAGTGAGTGATATATAGGAATGAATGTGAGTTTTTGCCTTTATATATGAGTGATATATAGGAATGAATGTGAGTTTTTGCATTTATATATGAGTGATATATAGGAATGAATGTGAGTTTTTGCCTTTATATATGAGTGAGTGATATATAGGAATGAATGTGAGTTTTTGCATTTATATATGAGTTAGTGATATATAGGAATGAATGTGAGTTTTTGTATTTATATATGAGTGAGTGATATATATGGATGAATGAATGTTTTTGTATTTATATATGAGTGAGTGATATATAGGAATGAATGTGAGTTTTTGTATTTATATATGAGTGAGTGATATATAGGAATGAATGTGAGTTTTTGTATTTATATATGAGTGAGTGATATATAGGAATGAATGTGAGTTTTTGTATTTATATATGAGTGAGTGATATATAGGAATGAATGTGAGTTTTTGTATTTATATATGAGTGAGTGATATATAGGAATGAATGTGAGTTTTTGTATTTATATATGAGTGAGTGATATATAGGAATGAATGTGAGTTTTTGTATTTATATATGAGTGAGTGATATATAGGAATGAATGTGAGTTTTTGTATTTATATATGAGTGAGTGATATATAGGAATGAATGTGAGTTTTTGTATTTATATATGAGTGAGTGATATATAGGAATGAATGTGAGTTTTTGCCTTTATATATGAGTTAGTGATATATATATGAATGAATGTGGTGGGTATATATGTGATATATAATAGTGAGTGGAAGCATCACTTGTGGTCCCCTCAGGGGACATCTCCAGAGAGGTGTCATGGTGTCTGCACACTATGATGCTTCCCTGTGGAGATTGCAGCACCCGGGGTCCTCCATGTATGTGTGTGGGGGCCCCCTCCCCCTGAACCGTGGGGCCCTAGGCTGTCCGTGCTAAACTGTGTAAAAGAGCAGCAGTGACATCGCCCCTCCACACTCACCCTGGCCGCCATCTTAGCTTCACTGCGTTGCTAGGGAGACGGCGGGGGGCGCGCATCGCGCGTGCACGGGCTGTGCAGCTGCGGTCACGTGACAGGGTCCGGCGGAAGTGCGTCAGATTGAGCGAGAGAGACTGAGGGCGGAAGTTTATCTGGGTAGGATGACGGCGGAGGAGACGGCGGTACCGGGAGAGATGGAGAAGGTTAGTGCGCCTACAGTGTACGGAGCCTCCCGCATTCAGGGCACTTGGTCGTGCTGGGACTTGTGGTCTCCTCTGTGGTCGTGCTGGGACTTGTGGTCCCCTTTGTGGTCTTGCTGGGATTTATGATCCCCTCTGTGGTCGTGCTGGGACTTGTGGTCCCTTCATGGGTCGTGCTGGGGTTTGTGGTCCCCTCTGGGGTCATGCTGGGGCTTGTGATCCCCTCGGGGGTTGCTCTGGGTTTAGTGGTCCTCTCGACGGCTGTGCTGGGATTTGTGGTCCTCTCGGGGCTCATGCTGGGTCTAGTGGTTCTCTCGGGGGTTCTGCTGGGGTTTGGTGGGATACACTGGGGCATATAATGGCACCCCAATGCTTGCATTGTATTCCTGGTGGTATTATATTGTGTCGGCTCTGTATCTCTCCTGAGATCTGCATGCATGTGTAGCTTTACAGACAGTACAGTGTATATGATGGAATAGGAATAATGAATAATAGATGAAAGAGAGAATATACAGATGTGGGGACAGCTTATGGTCTAGAGGTGATGTGGGTACAGAGTCTGGGTCAGCAGAGGAGGAGGTATCATGGAGACTGGAAGCTTTGCTGAACATGTGAGTTTATAAATAGAGTTTGAGGCATTGGAGGCTTATGTCCCATAGGAGTAGAGCAGCAGGGCGAAATGTTAGGAATGTGGGTACAATATTGTGATATATTAGATGCTGCACCAGAAATTGCAGAGATGCTTTCCAATGTCTGGCCAGGAGATTGGTACATGTACTATTACTGATGGTCTGTATCGGGAAGGCATGGTCAGTAGCTGTGGAACTTCTATACATTCCAAAGATCTTGGGCCAGATCCACAGTTAAGTACGAGTGTGTTTTTCCGCTTGGCGCTTGCGTAACTTCGACTTTTTGTATGCACTACACATGTGCGTGGCAGATTTTAGTCGTTGTAACTCTGATCGTATGTACCTTCTTCGTAAATATGTGGCGATTCATCCTTACGGCGGCCAGAAATTCGCTTTGTAGGCGGAGGGAGGCATTTAAATTGTACAGTTTGTGCCTGGTTAGGCGGTTACATACAACAATCCATTACATACTAGCGTACTTGCACGTGGAAAAGATGAGGTAGGGTTTGGTACTCGTAAATCAAGAAAATGACTTGCGATCGAGGGGAGTATATGGTACTTAAACTGCACTCAGGTCTGGACCTGACCCCTTGTCCATAATAAACAATCCGATTCCAGTAATTATTTTTTATGTTTTAGAATGTTTTAAATAACTCATTGTTATTCTTTCACTTACTATGTGCCCTTCATTTTATCCATTTAATATGATGTGAATTTGTAGGTATCCACAGAAGAAGAGTCTACCTTTACATCAGCAGAGGAACTGGCTGAACAGAAGAGAGAAGAGAGACTCAGGAAGTTTAGGGAGCTTCATCTGAAAAGGGTAAGTGAAACGCAGACATTTTGACATATTGCTTATCCTGGATGGGGGGTTCTTATAAATGACGGCTTTCTGGAGCAGAAAAGCATCTTACCCCAGTGTTTGATACCATGAGTGGTAGACGGGGAGCCAGGAGTAAGTTTAAAAATGGGTGCACACTGGGATTTTTTGTAACAATTCAACATCGTTACCCTAATTAGTCAGTGTATATAAGCATACTACAAAGCGAGTGTGGGTCCCCATAGCTAACAGCCCTATTTCGAAAGGGCTGTTCGCTCCCAGCAAGTACCGAACTGGCTGGGAAATCGATTGCTTATGCCTCGATGAGGCATAGCAGTCGATCTCCGGTGCTCCAAAAGGTGAGTTTTGCCTAACCCTAAGGCCCGCCCCCCTTCCACGCAGCCTAACCCTAAGTCCTTCCCACAGCCTAAAACTAAGTCCCCCCAGCAGCGCTTCCGAAAGTGAATGGGTGAGTATGCGAATTGCATACTCATCCATTCATTAAAAAAATTCCGCGAGGGCTTGCATTCGAAATAGGGACAGACGAAAAATTGCTTTCGGCCTTTGCAGCGGGGACTCTCAATGCTCCAAGCAATTGTCTTGTATCCACTTAGATTTAGAGTTGGAAGTAATGTGTCCTAAACATAGAACCTTTGAATCCCTTCCTTATGTTGCACCATAGTTTGTTCTAAACTTTACAAGAGGTCCTTGGATTTTTTATTCAATATTTAATTAACAGAGAACTAACCCTAAACATTTGTGGCCCTGAAATAGTGAATACATTGAACTGTGTGAATAGCATTATTGTTTTGTGTTTTTTTGCCTGGTCTTGTACAGATATTATATTTTTATGGTCGTTATAGACATTGTTTTTATGATCTTGGTTTTCCAGAATGAAGCACGCAAATTAAATCACCAGGAGGTGGTGGAGGAGGATAAGAGACAGAAGCTGCCGAGTAATTGGGAGGCGCGGAAAGCCCGGGCAGAGTGGGAGCTACAGGAGGAGGAGAAGAAAAAGGTAAGATGTCTCTTGCTATGAAATAGCTGCTTCAGAGGCTCCAATCCAAACATAAAACACTAATCCAGGACTCCAGCAATTTATTTATTCTAAGGAATGAAGGCACCAGAACATAGTGAGAACTGTTAGCATACACCCTGGCTGCTCCATTGTCTAATTATTTAGCACTTGCCCTTATGTATCAATCTCTAATGTTCTATAGAGGGCAGGGCCCTCTTACCCACCCACTCAGTCGTGTTATGATTGTTAAAATTGTAAAGTGCTACGTAATCCGATGGCACTAAATAAATGTAATAAATAAGTTTAGCTGCAAGCTAATCATCAGTCTGCAGCTATAGCGCCGGCCACTGGAGACAGCACTTAGAGCATGCATGATACCTGATTATCAGGGCTGTTTCCCCACCACCCTCATAGGATCATCCCGGTGAAAAATCCTGCCATACACCATACAATTATCTCTCCAATCAGAGGGTGTGCTGTCAGCTTGAGTAGAGTCCCTGCTTAATAAGGATTAATGATTATTACTGCACAGCTATCAAAGCATGCAGCAATGCCCAGCAACCAATCCCCTTACTCATTGCACTACTTGCATTGAAATACTGACTGCCATGCTGTGTTATGTTATATTATTTCTGGTGTTTAGACTATGGCGCAGTTATTGCTGTCAAACTGACAGTGGCTTAAATCCTCTGTGCTAGGAATGTGCTGCAAAGGGGATTGATTACAAGAGAGCAAAGGTGCTGGAGATCAGCGCAGAAGACGCAGAACGCTGGGAGAGGAAAAAGAAGCGAAAGAACCCAGACAACGGCTTCTCAGGTCAGTCACCTCGTCTGTCAGCTCCCTGGCTGCTCTAATGTGATACCTGCACCACCCTCGTAGCTGTACGATCGTGTCGCCATCACACACATGCGCATTGCAGAGGTTGTGCTTTGTAGCTTTGCAGGTACAGTCCCTTTAAGAACATTGTTGAGTGCAAAAAGAAAAGCTCGCGTAAGTGTTAATGGTTTAAGAAAGAAAGATGAAATAAGTAAATCAATACTAATGATGAAACGAATAACAAAATCCAATAATACCTGGAGAGGTTATATCGGCGTTTAACGGTCATTTGACTATGTCCTCACCTTGGTCGGGATGCCTCTGGAGATGCGCAAATCACAAAAACTTTTTCTGATGCAACTGCTTGAAAAACAGCCACTTTTCGGATGTCTGGATCCTGTGCCTTTATGTTCTTGTTCTGTAGAATGCATTAGAAATAGCTGCACACTTACTGATTCATGCATATCACAGGGAAACGTACTGTCATCGTGTTGCAGCTGTTACGGTGCATCCTGGGTCAGCTATTGTGTAGTGCAGTCTCTCTCATAATCCCTGCCTGTCTTTTGTAGATTATGCAGCCGCGCAATTGCGACAGTACCAGCGACTGACCAAACAGATCAAACCGGACATGGAAATGTACGAGAAGGAGCGGGAGAAATGGTAAGTGAAGCGTCATTTACACCTTAGTTCTCTCTTTGTTCTGACTTTGAGCAAACAATATATATTTTTTTCTTTTTTCTTTCTTATTACTTCCTCCTAGGGCGAGATTTACTAAGCTGTAGGTTTAGAAATTGCATAAATTTGTTTGGAAATGTGGAGAGGTTGCCCATAGCAACCAATCAGATTCTAGCTCTCGCTTTCCTATTACATACTAGAGAATGTCAGCTAGCATCTGATTGGTTGCTATGGTCATCATCTCCACTTTTCCAAATCTGATTGGTTGCTATAGGCAACATCTCTACTTTTCCAAACCCGCAGTTTAGTAAATCTGGCCCCTAGTGTTCACTGTTAAGTGGAAATAATTGTCCACATCCTGTGTGTGTATAATGTTGTCTTTTTTTATTTTTATTTTTTTTATCAAACCTAGTGGGGAAAACTTCTATCCCACCGTGAACAGCCTTTACCACGGATCTCACGTCCCATCCAAAGAAGGCGTTGACAGAATGGTGACTGATCTGGAGAAACAGTAAGTGCTTGATGTGCTTCCCCTTTTATCACAGGTCATTTATCCGTTTTTGTATCTGTGCTCCATGGTGTTTTATGTGGCCTATTATGTCATCCTAAGGAAGTCCACGACACAGTTTGCATCAATACGATAAAGTTTTTTTTTATTACATTTTTTATTTAGAGCAGATGTTTTTTCTTCATTTTGAATTCGAAGCAAAGCAAAAAAAACTTGTACAAATTTTCTCCTAAATGAACGGCTTGTGCATTATTTATTAACAAGTTTTTATATAGTGCCATCAGATTCTACAGCGCTTTAAAGAGAATATTTCACATTCACATCAGTTCCTGACCCATCGGAGCTACATTCCATGGTCCCGGACACACACTGACACACGCACACTGACACAGACACACACACACATTAGGGCTAATTTAGTTAGCAGCCAATTAACCTACCAGCATGTTTTTGGAGTATGGGAGGAAACCCACGTAGACACAGGGAGAACATGACCTCAGTGCTGTGAGACACAATGCTACTCACTGAAACACTGTGCTGCCCATTGTGGAAGAATCCGTATTCTCTGGTTTTATTTGTCTGACATACTGTAGTCGCTGGTCTCGTTTGGTTTTTATAATGCAGTATGGAGGCCCTTCCACATGTTCTATATCTCCAACCCTTCCCCACCCCCATATAAAACCCACCAATTGCAGCAGAGCATTGATGTAATGCTTAAAATGATAAGGAACTTGCTTATATAATGCTGTAGCCAAAGCTTTTTGGACCCATATAAAACACCAGTCACTGTATTCACCTGTCCTTTTCTGTCGCAGGATCGAGAAGCGAGAGAAGTACAGCCGCCGTCGCGCCTACAACGATGATGCCGATATTGATTATATCAATGAGAGGAACGCCAACTTCAACAAGAAGGCAGAAAGGTTTTATGGGAAATACACGGCAGAGATTAAGCAGAACCTGGAGAGAGGCACAGCCGTCTGAGCGACACAGATACGGATGTGTTCTTCTCCGGAGACCATTTTTGTTTTATGTGTTATTATACTTTGTAAATAAATTTAATACTATTCCTTATAAACTTTGTTCCTTTTAGCAGGGTAATATGTTTTCTTAGGCTCAAAAGGCTACTGAGCTATAAACCCATAATATTTCAGTATTTGAAAGCTAATCTGCTACGGGGTGTGTAGTATAGCCTATGAAAGAATTGGGTCAAGATTCCAATCCTGTGTGTATATCAGTCTGACATTCAATTAGTGATGTCACCAGCTCCTGTATTGGGGTTTTGTGATGAAGCCTAGATTATGACACTGATTTTTTTGCCTGCTCTCCTTACTCCTCTCCTTATGTCAGGATGGAGCCAATTTAAGGTGAATCTGTTAGTTACATTTTGAGGGGTAAACCAGTGTACAGTCGATCAAGGTGCTAGGACCAACATTCACGAGCATCTGGTTCCTAGAGAGTTATTAGGCTACATTCTCATTCATCAGTGTGTTTGAAATAGGTCAAATTTAAATGTTATGGACTGTATTCAGACTGCAGATCGTTAGAGAGGGGAGAAGGGTGAGGACCTCATCAGAGGCGTTTGATGTAGAAGATTACAGTGGAAAGATCAAAGCATTCGGATATTACCAACCACTTTAGTCCCGAGTTAGCTGACACAAATATTTGTTGGGGTTTCTTTAAATTCAGGGGTTTCTGTGAATTTTAAGATCTTATCTGATGCCAATTGTTGTTTCCACCATTGCGAGATAGACAGTCTGTGTATAATGACTCTCCATATTTTGTATGTATTTATCTTGAACAGTTAGAAATGATTGGGCAAAACACATTAGACCAGATCCAGACTTAAATTCTCTTTACGTACGTTCGCGTAGCGTAGTTATGCTATCCTAAGTATAATGCAGTGATGGCTAACCTGTGACACTCCAGGTATTGTGAAACTACAATTCCCATCGTGCTTTGTCAAGTATCTGCTAACTTTCTTGATGTCCAATTATTTGTGCCAGGCATTTTCTCTTCTTTGCGTCTGTGTCGATTAGCCCGGCTTCTTGCACCTGTTTATATTAAACTAATAAACTTATTTATGCAACTACCAGTTTGTTGGAGAGAGATGAATATCGGTTGCAGTCTCCGGTTAAAAAGTCTAATTTACGAAATAGGAACAACCAAAAGTTACTTTTCGGATGTCCCTATTTGGAATACCCTTTAGATTAGAAACATTTTTTCCAGAATGGGTGAGTATGCCGATCGGCAGTATGTGAGATCTATCTATGTGCAAAAGTAAAATATTTTCCTTGCATGCAAAGGAACTCGAATGAATAAGCTCCAGCCTTATCTGAGCTGTGCTGTTGCACTTGTTTTGCTGTTACTGCCAAACTCTGCATCAGCCCCAGAGTGTGGACTCAGTTTGCATCTTGTGTTTTATGCAGTGTTGAGCCTTATTTAAGTAAACTTAACTACAGGTGTGAAGTCCTGACCAGAATAATCAATTTATTGTTTAAGGGTTATAAATGAAACTTTTTCTGTAAGCAGGAAGAAAATACCTAGTTACAGGATTCTGCCAGTGTTTTTCACCCTTTAATTTAGCAATTTGTTACATTTTGCCTTTCCACCAATCCTAAATAAAGGCTCCGCTTTTTATGTCACCCCTTTTCTCTGTAGTGCTATTTGGTTTTGCATAAGAGCTCATCTTACACCTCTTATTCTTATTATGATCTCTGTGTTAATCCTCCCCCTAGTGGTTAACGCTCACGTATACACCTTGGGATTTGTCGGTGACTGTGATCATCATGGTAGCGTCACCCTTTACGCATATGGCAGGTTTCACATTCAGTTTTCCCGTAATGTGGGCCCTAAATTAACAGCTGTCCCTGCTGATGAGGGCGGGCCCCATCAGCTCCGGGCCCGAAACAGTAGTCCAGGCTGTCCCCCCTTCCTGATGGTGGCCCTGTCCAGCACAACTGCAGTCCCTAGTGTTCCTAGGGGTGGGTGTAGTAACACGAGAGGGACTTGAGGGAGTCTCCCGTATACTCCGCAGCATGAAGAAACTGCCCCAACTACTAAATCAGGATCCAGTCCAGAGGAGGGACCAGACTCCGTGTCACTCCATCCCACCAAGATCCTCCAACATGACCCATTCCATTAGGTACAATTTAATCCACTCCTGAGCTTCCAACTGTCACTCACCTGGTTTAAATGAATGAACTGATATTTAAAAAACATTTTGCCTCTTCAACAAAGGCGGTTACCATAGCAACTGAGGGAAGCTCAGAAACAGAGTTTTCCTTATCCTCCCCATGTCAGCCCTGACCACTGGGTATGTTCCTCCCTCTTTGGAGCCATACAGGAAGAAAGAAGACACACCGTATATAAGGCCTTCCTCTTCCGCCTTCTGTGTCTTCTTTCTTCCTGTTAGGAGCCAGAGAGGAGTACGTTAGACAGGGAGTACCTTTTGTTGTTTTTTTGGCTCATCCAGCGGTGGCTCTCCCCTCGCGTGTGTGACAGGAGGGAGAGCGGGAGGTTAGACCGGCCTCGGCCACGCTACTAAGCAGGCCAGCTTCCTTATGTACGCCCCTACTTCGGTCCGAGGGCGTACAGGAAGTACGTCAGCGGCGCACAGGCAGGAGACACTTTACTGATGTCTCAGTGCGGCCGTAACCCCGGGTGAATCAGCTGTGAACGCGGGAGAATGACGTCATCAGCGGGCGCTTAAAAGGCGCCAAATTCAAACCGCAAGCATCCAGCACAGCACGTCTTGCCATACTTGGATGCAGTGTGTATGCTGGACAGAAGAGCAGCAAAGCTACAAGTGGACTCTTCACTTCACCAGACATACTACTGGGCACTCTTTGCTGCAACTGCAGAAGGTAGGAAGAGGCTTTTTACATACTTCTACCTGCAGTAAAATTCACAGGCTGCATTATGATATGGCTACATAATGTCACTTACAGGATTGCTGTTAATAGAAAGTGGATTGGCCAGAATTGGACCAACATATTGTGTATTATTCAGAATGAGCAATACTGAACAAAAACGGTCTCAATCAAGGAGGTCTGGGTGAGCCTTGTTATCTGTTTTGTTATCATCTTGTGCTAGTGTATTTCTTTTTTAGTAAGATATAGTTAGCTAGTTTTGTATTTTTAGGTCAGAGACCAGCAAAGGAAAAAGGGATCCTTTACCAAAGCATAAGAAAACACGCACTGAAAAATGTACTTTCTGTGATAAACTATTGCCTGAAAATTCTACTGAGTTAACATGTGAAGAATGTTTGGGTAAAGAAGAACAACCAACACCGCAAATGTTAAAATTTGTACAATTAATGAAGTCCACAATGGCGGAGACTTTCGTAACAAAGGAAGATCTCAAAAAAATGTCAAGAAAACGATCCAGGTCTAATGTAAGTGAGGCATCTGAGGAGTCGGTGCTAGAGCAACAACAGCAGTTTTCTGACAGTTCCATGTTGTCGCAAGGAGGATCTGATGATTCCTCAGCAGAAGCAAACTTTAATCCGGTGTTGGTGGAGAATTTAATTAAATTAATTAATAAGTCTTTAAAAATCGAGGAGACTAAAGAAGAAACAAAAAAAGAGGACCTTCTATTTAAAGAAACAAAAAAGAGATCTAGGCATTTTCCCCTGTCCCAAGTATTGAAGGATACTATTACTGAAGAGTGGAAAAAACCGGATAAGAGGTTACCAAATATTAACAAATTCACTAAATTATACCCGTTTGTTGAAGAAGACACTAAAAGGTGGGACAAGCCACCAAAGGTGGATGCCGCAATAGCCCGAATTTCCAAAAGAACTACACTGCCGCTGGAAGATGCGGCTATATTCAAGGATCCCATGGATAAAAAAATTGAAGTGGGTTTAAAGAAACAATATTCCATTGCAGGGGCAACGATAAGGCCAGCAGCGGCTATGGCAATTACTTCTAGGATACTCAGAAGTTGGTGCAATGAATTGGAAGGTAACCTTTTAGACGGGGTGAAGAGGTCTGAACTGCATAAGTCTATTCAAGATGTACAATTAGCAGTGGAGTTTCTTTGTGAATCTTCCATGGATGCCGTGAGACTGGCAGGCAGGGCAGGAGCAAATGCCACAGTCACAAGAAGAGCATTATGGCTGAAGCCATGGGCTGCGGACTCGCAATCAAAAAACAGGCTACTGTCCCTGCCATTCCAAGGTGAATATCTGTTTGGAGAAAGGCTGGATAACATCATCTCCAAATCGTCAGGTGGTAAATCATCCTGGCTGCCGCAGGATAAGGCCACCAAGAAAGCTTTTTACAGCAAATCCTATAAAGGAAAAGCGGCAGAGTTCAAGGAAGCAAGAGCCTACAGGCCAGGAAGACCTTATAGAAGGGGGCAGTCATCCACCTCGCGGTATGGGTTTCGTGGTCAACGCGGAAGAGACGTCTCTACAAATCTCAGAAACATGGCCCAATGACGCGAGAGAACAGGAGTGTGCAGTAGGTGGCAGGATCCAGGCATTCTATCCTCAATGGGAAAAGACCACCACAGACAAATGGGTTCTAGACATCATCCTTTCAGGGTACAAAATAGAATTTATCAATCGTCCAAAAACTGTCTTTACAATATCATCAGTGCCAACACAACTGGAAGAGAGAGAAGCAGTGATAATAAGCCTACAAAATATGCTGCAGCAAAAGGTCGTGGTATCTGTACCACGCAAAGAACACTTTCAAGGCTACTATTCTCGCTTTTTCGTTATAAAGAAGGCAAGTGGAGGTTTTCGGACGATACTGGACCTGAGGGGTCTGAAAAAATCAGTAAAAATCAGAACATTCAAGATGGAATCTGTAAAAAATATTGTACCCGATCTCAAACCCAGGATGTACATGACATCGGTGGACTTGAAGGACGCCTATCCGCACATTCCTATCCATGTGGGACACAGAACATTTCTGAGGTTCTGTATATTCGCAAAACATTACCAGTTTACAAGCCTGCCATTTGGGTTAGCGACGTCCCCCAGAACATTTTCAAAAGTGCTGATAACAATCATAGCCAAACTGAGGCTGGAAGGAATATGTCTATGGCCATACCTGGACGATATCCTCATTGCAGCAGATACAGAGGCTCGAGTATACCTGCATACAAGCCGAGTAATTACCGTTCTCAAGCAACACGGATGGTTGATAAATCTGGAGAAGAGTACTCTGATCCCATCTACAACAGTAAAGTACTTAGGATTCCAGATAAATACCGCACAAATGACAGTGGCGTTAACTCATATAAGAATCGAGAAATTGATGCACAAATTACAATCAATTCTAAGAGTTTCACAGACATCTGTAAAGGACTTTATGGTTGTTTTAGGGCTCATGTCAGCAGCCTTGGAGGCAAGAGCATGGGGTCGGTTTCACATGAGGGCAGCGCAAGCATGCTTACTGAGACAATGGGACAGAGACTCAAGCGATCTGTCTCAGATAATCAAGATGTCACCAGAAGCAAGACAAGACTTCAGGTGGTGGCTCAACGACCAAGCTCTAAGGGAAGGCAGATCTTTCAAGGTGCCTCCAAAGATAACGGTGACAACAGATGCGAGCAGCCTAGGATGGGGCGCAGTTTGCATGGGGCAAATAGCTCAAGGACTGTGGACAAAACAGCAAGGAAAGCTACATTCAAATCTAAGAGAAATGTTAGCAGTGAATCAGGCATTAATAGCATTCCAGTCGCACCTATGCGGAAAAGCCGTGAATGTCCAATCGGACAACAGGCCAACAGTAGCCTATATAAACAGGCAAGGTGGCACAAAAAGTCAAGCACTTATGGCAGCACTAAAGCCAGTAATACAATGGGCAGAAGTCAATCTGCTAGAACTAACAGCAACTTACATCTCAGGCAAAGAGAATGTTCAGGCCGATGTTCTAAGCAGACAAATGGTCCAGCACTCGGAGTGGCAGCTCAACGGCAGTGTATTCAGGAGGATCATTCAAAGATGGGAACAGCCAGAGATCGACCTAATGGCAACAAGACAAAACAGAAGAACAAAGAGGTTCATTTCTTGATACAGGGACCCACAGGCAGAGGGCACAGATGCTCTATCAGTGCCATGGAACTTCAGACTGGCGTATGTATTCCCACCAACAGTCATGGTCCCAAGAGTCCTCAGGAAGTTGGAGAGCGAACAAGCTACAGTGATCGCCATCTTGCCATTCTGGCCCAGAAGGCCTTGGTTTCAGAAACTATGGGGGATGTCAGTAGACGACCCATGGACGCTGCCAGTGCAAGAAGATATGTTAACCCAGGGGAGGCTGGTACATCAGGATCCTGCCTCGCTCAAATTGACGGCATGGCTGCTGAGAGGACAGCATTAAGAAATAAAGGCTTTTCAGAGAACCTGATTAAAACTGTTAGCTGCAAGGAAGACATCTACATCTAACATCTACCATAGAATTTGGAAAAAATTCTGCTTTTGGACAAGGGACAAGAATATAGAACAACCAGATGTTGTGTCCATTTTAGAATTCTTGCAAGAAGGACTAGAGAAAAAATTAGCCAATAGTACATTGAAGGTACAAGTGTCAGCATTGTCAGCCATGACAGGAACAGATTGGGCAAAACATAAAGATATTATTAGATTCTTCCAGGCAGCAACAAGAATTAATACAAAGTATAAGGATCCAATACCACCCTGGGACCTGAATATGGTTCTTGATGCATTAACAGAAGCTCCATTTGAACCTCTGCAGGATGTGCACATAAAATATCTGACATGGAAAGTGGCTTTCCTGGTAGCCATTACGTCGGCAAGAAGAGTGTCTGAAATACAAGCACTGTGGGCTGAACCTCCGTATCTTAATTTATTTGAAAAAAAGGTAGTATTGCGCACAAACCCAAAATTTCTGCCAAAAGTTGTCTCTTCGTTTCATCTAAACCAAGAAGTGGTTTTTCCATCATTATGTGCTAACCCAAGTAATGATAAAGAGAAGAAATTTCATATGTTAGATCTGGTCAGAGCTTTAAAGATCTACACAGACAAGACAAAGTCACTTAGAAGGACGAAGCAGTTATTCCTCCTGATAGAAGGCAAGAATAAAGGTGGTCCAGCTTCAAAACAGTCAATAGCACGATGGATTAAATCATGCATTGCAGAAGCCTATAGAGTAAAAGGAAAAGAAGTTCCTAAGGTATTGAAGGCCCACTCAACAAGGGCAGTGGCAGCATCCTGGGCGGCTAAAGAATCAGCCAATATAGAAGAGCTGTGTAAGGCGGCAGGGTGGTCATCAATTCACACCTTTGTTAGACATTATTAGTTGGATGTCCTCGCCTCAGCAGATGCCAGGTTTGGTAGGCGAGTATTGAGCGCAGTAGTGCAATAAATTTAAGTTAATTATAATTGTTTTATTATTGTTTGACAATAAGGTTGCCCTCCCAGTGAAAACTGAACTGCTAGGGTATGACCCAGTGGTCAGGGCTGACATGGGGAGGATAAGGAAAGCACAGATTATTACCTGGTAATATGTTTTCCTTGACTCCACCATGTCAGCCCGTTATTACCCGACCCATGTTACTATATTAGTTATGTTGTTGGTAGGTTAACCTGTCAGTTTATTTAGAGCTAAGAAAATTGGAAGACACAGAAGGCGGAAGAGGAAGGCCTTATATACGGTGTGTCTTCTTTCTTCCTGTATGGCTCCAAAGAGGGAGGAACATACCCAGTGGTCAGGGCTGACATGGTGGAGTCAAGGAAAACATATTACCAGGTAATAATCTGTGCTTTTTGTACCTAATGGAATGGGTCGTGTTGGAGGGCATGATACCCATGGCTGGACCCCAATCGGTCACCTCTCTGGACTAGAGCCTAACAATAATGGACCGATGCACTTGGAAGACTCCTTGAGAACCAGCACATGCTGCATGTCAGTCTGCTGTGACTCAGTCCATCGGGTCCGCGGCAATCCACCTCACACCGTGTGTTATCACATAGAGGTGGACCTGTGTATTTTAGAGGTGTGGGTCGCCGCTGAGAAAGGCCTTTATTCGAAAAGGCCCGTTTTCTCCCAGCCAGTTGCGAGCTGACTGGGAAATCGATTACTTCTGCTTCACAGAGGAAAAAGCAATCGATACACCGCATAAAATAGATGGAGCGGTGAATGGTGAGTATTAATGAAACCCCAACCCTTACCCTAACCCTCCCCTTCCATTACACTAACCTTAATCCTCCCTTCCCCGCAGCTTGACCCTAATACTCCCCTCCCTGCAGCCTGACCCTAATACTCCCCTCCCCACAGCCTAACCCTAAGACTCCCCTCCCTGCAGCCTGACCCTAAGACTCCCGTCCCCGCAACCTGACCCTAAGACTCTCCTCCCTGCAGCCTGACCCTGAGACTCCCTTCCACGCAGCCTAAACCTAAGACTACCTTCCCCGCAGCCTAAACCTAAGACTCCCCTCCCCTCAGCCTAAACCTAAGACTACCTACCCCTCAGCCTAAACCTAAGACTACCTTCCCCGCAGCCTAAACCTAAGACTCCCTTCCCCGCAGCCTAACCCTAAGACTCCCCTTACCCGCAGCCTGACTCTAATACCCCTTTCACATCACCAACTGTGAAAAACCCGGGTCTAAAGACCCGGGTTTTTCCAGGAGATGAAATACCGGGTCTAAAAAAAAACCACCCTTTAAGTCCTCAAAAATCCGGGAAATTCACGGGTGTGTACCTTTCACATCACCAATGAATTTCCCGGGTTTTAGCAGCTTAAACCCGGCAGGGCATGCTGATGGTTGTAGTTCTA
>WWET01003212.1:176068-193932 GCA_011038615.1 Limnodynastes dumerilii | reverse complement strand
CCTTAGTACAGTGTTATATATTGGACTCATGTTGGACTTTTTTTTTGTTTTTCATTCAGTATTTTTTTTTTATTCATACCATCATCACTCCTCACCATTCCTCATTTTTTTCTATATTTTTAGTATCTCTACCTGTGGCCAGGGTAGTGTTTTTTGCATGAGGGTGTCATTTCAGGATACATAATATATGTTTTAATCTTTTTTATGTTTGTGTGTTTAATAAATTGTTATTAGTGATATATCAAGAGGTCAGACTCATCTATACACTATTTTATTTTCTTTTTTTTTTTTTTATTTTTTTTTTTTTTTTTTTTGGGCGCCAGTCACATTATTTATTTATTAGTGTTATATATTAACAGATTAAAAGAAAATGATTAATTCAATATGTCTACATTATGGCTTCCTTACTAAATACTCATACTCTAACTAATATTCTAACAATTGTATTTGGGACCTGTTAATCATAAGCAACAGGTCAAGTAAAAACAACATATAAAATTAACTGGAATAAAGCAATTTTAAAATGAATACAAAAGTAAAATATCACTGGAAGAAGGCAGAATGGGGGTTTATATTAGTTATTTGCACCAACTTCTGCTTGATTTGACCATAGAGAATTGCAATAAGATTCTTGAAAGTTCATTAGTTAGTTTTGGTCTACTGAGACATACACTGTAATATGTGTAAATCTTTACAAGATTAACTTTCAGAATAGTTTGAATTAATGTGGTACAATTTGACTGGTAGATGGGAATAGACAATAATTCTGTATAAAGAAGTAACACCCAAGGGGTACTGTAACTGCAAGCAAATCAGCTACACAGTACAGTATGTATAACTTGATTGCTAATTTTCTAACTGGGTATTATTGCTGCCTACAGTATGTTTCGTGTTTGGTCAGGTTGAAATTTTAAATCAAAGAATAATAGACATCTGATGATAAGAAAATGTCTTGACAGTAGTGAACAAGATAAAATTAAAATACAGAGTAACACTTATGCTGCAATTGAGCTATTGAGCAAAGCAATTGAAGTTACAGTTCTATTTAGATATATAGTCAAGCAGTGAGTAAAAGAGCAATTGCTACAATAAATGAGATGTTGGGAAGATTGTAGCATGATTAGAATGTGATGAATTGCTGCACACAAGCAATCAAGCAGAAATAGAAACACTACTGCAAACTAAATACGTAGAATGATTAAAAAGCAAAATGCTTGTAAAATTATTGACCTAAGCATAATTTGATCATATATCTACCCTAGAAAAAATAATTGTTGATTTCTTAACATTTCACCAAGAAATAATTGGGGCACAACTCTGTTTTATTTTTGTTTTTTTCTAAAGACTTTAGTGAAATAGAGAAAATATGAGATTTACCGTTTTATAGTTAATGGCACAAATAAGGGCTCTATTTACAAAGATAATTTTCATGCAATAGTTTGAAGTGAAAACTGGCACTATGACATTAAGTTTTTCAAATTTACAAAGCATGAATCGCCATTGAAAACTTCAGTTTCCCAGAAAATGCATGTAATTATTGCATCCCCACACCGGCCTGCTCTTTTTAGAGTTGGCCAGCAGTTTGTGATATTTACAAAATGCTGGAGCGGAGTTTTACACTCCGCTCCCGGTGTAAAAATAATGCCAGCTCAGGCTGGTGTCATGGGTAAGTATTCCATGACACCTCTTTTCCTCCCCTAATAGCTGTTATTAGGGGGACGAAAGGGGGGTATATATCGAGAGACAGCTGGAACACATATATAAAGTATAAAACACATTTCGAAGACCTGGCATGAACACACTGTACAAGCAGTGTTTCTTATGCTGGGACTTTAATTTTCAAAGTCCTCAAAAGGAGTCACTGCAGATGCGCAGGTTTCGTTCATACAAAGTATGATTGAAAGGTCCTGCGATGATCTGGGAGATCATCGCAGAACCTCACAGGAGGGGTGAGTATTTGTACATACTGTTAAGCTGCCAGTATCACAGTGAAGACAAGAGAGCCTGATGCAGCTTTGCTCACAGTGAAACAAAGCGGTCTGTAAATAGAGCCCTTATTTTGAAACCAAAAAATTATTATAATCAGAGATCACAAATAAATATTTTCTATATTTTTGGTTTTACAGACAACACAAATACAATATCAACAATAAGGAATGGGTGGTTCCAGCATGTTTGGGAGAAAAGTGGTTCAATAATCTGGCTGAGCAACACTTTGTCCAAGTTGTATCTCAAAATGGAACTTGGTATGAGGTTTGTTTTTGTTTTAATAGTATTTTGAATTTACTAGTGGGTATAGTTACTTATTAAAGACATCCCCTAAGCTGTGGGCTCAGCGTTCACAATGAATTATCACAATGTGCAGCTTAAGGGCCATGACAATAGGAAGTAATTGACCTACACTTTTAACAACTGCTCCATATGCTGTTGTTATAATCTGTCACTGTAGCAAGCCCTCCAAGGCAGGCCTTATGCCAAAGTACTTTGTGTCTCCACAATTTGAAAAAACTGCATTGAACTATAACTGCTTATAGGTTTTGGTTCACGGATTCCTAATTTTGCTAAACCTATTATGTTAAGGAGAAAATATAGATAAATATAAATATATTATTTTGCATTCAAATAAAAGAGACATACAATCTAATAGTGTAATACATCACAACTGTACAATACAAAATATATGGCTGTTACTGTGGTTAACATAAGCAAACATTTTGCTAAAAAAAAACCTTTTCCTAAGGCTGGTTTTTGGAACCATGAAAGACGTGCTATTGCCGCACCTAACATATTATGATCACCATGAAATTGTATGTCTATTTTACAACTTGAATATAAAAAACACAAATCAATATGTTTTTTATTTTTATTTTGTATGTTGCAGTAATCTCTAATGTAAAGCTGGAGGGGATTATATTCACACATTAATTCTTGTGTACTTCTACAAAAATAGAAGTTATGAATATATAAAATATATGACAAGATAATTTGATGAAGGTTCATGTTACCACTGATAGTTTCATACATGGCTCAGTAGATTATATCTCAGCAAGAGCCAATTCAGAATTTGTGGTAGTTTACCAAACTATAGAATATTTGACAATTATATGTATATCTATTGAAGCATGCTGTTACCCTAATTGTCTCTAGAGCTTAACATGCCAGCTGTTTACAGAATCAGATCTGAATTGTAAAACCTGCTGTTCAGCATATACAGCCAGCATGCAAATAGTAAATATACCCTTACTGGGATATTTTATGTTTAATTCATTCATTTATTTATGCTATTTAAGCATTACCATATTATCTTTCTCTCCTTAAATCATAACCAATGTTAAGCTGTTAAAAGGCTTCAAGTTGTTGAGTACTTGTAATTCTAAGCAGGCATGTGCCTTTAAAGGGGAAACAGCTCCAAAATTAAGACATATTAAATAAAAATAGAATTCTTCAAATTTTGGTTCTGAGTGACCTAGTATAATAAGACTTTTGATTGTTATAAAAGAAAAAATTAAACCATAAAGAAATATTCAAACAGCTCATCATGGATATAACGACTATGAAATCAATGAACATGAAAAATGCACTATAGAGTTGTTGAGGTTAGACTGGGGACCGGAATCAGAGATCCGTTTTCTGAAGGTACGCAATTATATGCACGCACGCACGCCGCAAGGTAACACCCATGACACTTCCCTTACACCGCCGTGTTGTCGGTGACTTAAGCCACCATAGAGCACCCTTATCCCTACATGTGTAGTTCCGGGCGTATGTTAAGGTACATGCGTGTGTATCTATCTAACCGCGCCATCAGATTACCATTTAAATGCACCTCCCGCCCAGTTTTGCGTAACTTTGAACGTATGCCCCTCTGCATGTATGTCCCCAAGTGCGATTCACAAGTACGTGCATAATGGACTTCCGTGTGTAAATTCAGCATAAATAACAAAGTTACTACACATGCGTAGTTCATCAGATTCCAAAAATATGCATACAACTCCACGTGAAAATGGATCTCTGAATCCCATCCTGGGTTTTTTCCACAATATAGTTCACTATGAAATGGTAATACAATAGCCTAAAATAGGTTGTGGTGCTTTAGCCTTCTGATCTTAAACATGACCTGTGATTGGTAAAACTGTTTTGCCTTAAACTGTGTGTACTTGCAGTAGCATTTGACTATGTGACATGGGTAAGTAGGCAGTTGCATGGTCAGCCTGGTTTTACCATTAACATTTTTCCTGAAATGTTAAAATGTTGATACTAGTTTTAAGGATTATTCAGTGTATCTGAGGCAGGCAGAGTTTTAAGTGGCAGCAATTGAGTGTGTTTTTAAATGCAATTGGCTTTTCTTTGGAAAATTACTGCCACTTGTTTATGCCTAATTGACACATATGATATATTTTGCCTCAACAAGTGGACCTCATTTTGCTTATTACAAGATGATTGCTCTGGTTTGAGTCTTGGTAGCAACACTCCACTGTTTTTCGTTGCCACCTTTTAGACCATTGCATTGTATTCATTAAAGCTTCCAAAGTTCTGAAATGCATTTTTGTTTGTGTGCATATCAATTATTACAATATTTTAGTGAGAAATAGTCAAAGATGAAGACATCAACTGCTAGCGAGATTGAAAATCAAAGCATTACCATATTGGTTAAATAGATTGACATCTACATTTCATTTTCTTAACTTAAATAAAACACAGCAAACAATTATACCTGAAAAATTCCATAAAGGAAAATCCATATCCATGTTGTTCTGCAATCCCAGCACATACAACATTCGCTGATGCCCCAATTAATGTTCCATTTCCTGCAGGGAGAGAGGACATTCTTGAATTAATTGTTTATATAATGGAGAAGTGAAGCCAACGTGTCATTGTACTACGGAATATGCATTTCATCCCAGGGTTGGCTGACATTGTCTACATTATTTTGGCAGAACGTATACTTAAATATTTAATGCCACATTCTCTCGACAATTGCAATGCAAACATCAACGCGGAGTTATGGAACATATGGTATTGTTTCCCCTATAACTGTTTTTAAAATCGCAGTTTTTTAATCAAAGTGCAGGTTCATAACTTTAATTCATCATGGACAATCTGGTCGTAAGACGTTTAAAAAAATAAAATAAAGCAAGTGAGATATTAAATAGGACACAATGCAATATTGATTCCATTGGCATGTATAGAACCAGAAATAAAAAGTGTACAAGATTAACAAAAATAAACACATTTGTTATTCATATACAGAAGTATCAAAATTAATGGTATGGTATTGCAAGGGCCCGCTGCAGTGTGGTAAGTTATAAATACAGGTCCTTGCCAGCAAAGTCTCATTGTAGCGTCAGATCTGTAGTGGAATGTGAAAATCAAGTTGATAAGTATAAAGGGATTTTTTTTGTTTTTGCTTAACTTGTTTATTTAATTACTTATAACAGGTGGCCGGTGGCCATTATGGTGTTGTGGTGACACTACAGGCCACAGCAGGCCCTGGGTGTCAGGACATGCAGGTGCTTGTCGTTCCCACATGCCAGTGTGCCCTGGCAGCCACGGGCATGCTGGTGTTTTAAGTATTACAAGTGTTAGCATGCCCAAGCTTTAAACGGCAGCCTGGGCTTGCTGCGGCCTGTAGTGCAGGGGGTATTTTAAGTTTTATTATGTTTCTAGGAAGAGGGGGGTATATTTTTTCCATTAATTATTAATTTATTTTCAATAAGTATTTGCCACAGATACCTAAAATACAACATTGCCCACATTGTGCGGTGCCTTACAATACAATAAGGTGATGTTTCCAAGTCCTAAGGGGCGTGATGTGCACAACATTCACACTGTGCCCAACAGGACATCAGCATCACGGAGAGTTGAATTAGGCCAACAGAAAAAAATTCTATTGCTTTTTAACTAGAGATGAGCGGTTCGGATTCGACACATTCGAACTTTGGGGTTCCGAGTCGAACCGAGACATGCCTCGGTTCCTCCCACCAAATTCAGATCTGTAATTGAGGCAAAACGCCATTTTCACTAAAAATTTGAATATTTCAAGCCTTGTATTTCCTGCTTCCTGCCCCTGACAGGAAGTATCACATGACTGTGATCAGCAATTCATGGAGGGCTGAACATAAAGACAGACTTGTGGAGACTTTTTTGTTAAACAATTACAACTTTATTGAGCGGAGTGGAAAAACTGAACAGAATGCCTGGGTTGAGTAATATCAGGAGTGCAGTTGCTATGGGGCAACCATCCCCTTTGCACTTAATTTTAATCTAATCCACCCTATTAGCAGCTCCCCTGCAGCCCCGCTGAAGAATCAGTCCTTACATGCCATTGCTAGAGCTACACAGAAGGTAAGAAAGATCACAGCTAGACTGTCAGGGAGCCAGTGGCCCATCTGGTAGCGCAAAACACCCCCAAAATGATTATTTAATAAATAAAATAAATAAGAAATAAGAAAAAAAGAAAGAAAGAAAAAAAACACATTAACTCGAAAAGGGGTCATGGCTTCATAGGTGCTGTGAAAAAGGGCGTGGCTTCGTTGGCTTATTGGCTAGACAGACATAGAAGAGGATTCCTACCACAGGGCAGTTACCATAACAAGGGAGCAAGTTTCCCCAAACGTTTCACATAAAGTGAGTGTGTGGGGTTCATGGTTCCCATAGTCATGCACATAGGCAACTATAGTACCTCCACACACTGGACCAATAATGTTGATTAAGTTGTACTTAATTTATGTAAGCAGACACTATTTTGCCACTTATACAAGTGCTAAGAGCCATTAACCCTTAGGGCCAGATTTACTAATCTGCAGGTTTGGAAAATTGGAGATCTTGCCTATAGCAACCAGAAACAAAGGAAAGGAAATGCCCCAGCAAAAACTGCCATTAACAGACTATACCGTTCTGTCTGTAAAATAAAATGCAGAAATGTTAGCAAATATATGATAAACCACCAGCCACCATCAAGGCCTTTCTGCATATGGTGGTCCTAACTCTAACAATGAGAGTCTCAATGTTGGGTCATTTATATATGTTTTTAAATTGAGAGCAAACTTTAAGGAGACACCCCTTAAAGCCTCCAAAATAGCTATTAGCTAACTTACCTCAGGAGACACCACTAAAAGCCTCCAAAATAGCTATTAGCTAACTTACCTCAGGAGACACCACTAAAAGCCTACAAAATAGCTATTAGCTAACTTACCCACCCTGCTGACCTTTACAGTAGTTTGGGTCTGCTTTTGTTGTTTCTACTGAGATACAACTTTAAATACAAAATGACATGACTGTAGTAAAGAAAAGGAAGTTGAAAAACATTTGGCAAGTTACTACACACCATCTATTGTACACTTTCAGAAGGAACATTTATATGTTAAGCTCTATAAATAGATACCATCTGGTCCACGCTGAATTACAGAGTTGGAAATACAATTAGTTTGGGCAGGTGTTGGCATTGCAAAAAGCCTGAAATATTATCATTAAATAGACATTATGTTTTAAATATAATTATTCTAGAAATGATATATTTGCTTGCCTTTTTGCTGAGTGTATACAACATAGTTTAGTAATATAGTAAAATGTTGTTTAAATGTTAAAAAGAAAGTGGCTGGGCCTGCTATTGCTTTTCATAACGGTTCAAAACCCTTGGAGTAGTGAGGAACAGAAAGAAATAACAGCTATTAAAGGTTAACTTTCATCAAAAGCAACTAAGTATAGCAACTAGAATACATAGACAACCTATTGCTATTTTAACATTATTATTTGACTTTGTGTAATATAGTTTTAGGCATTTTTGACATTGACCAATGTTTTTTTTTCAATACATAAGTATTACCCTGTTTTGGTATATATACTCAATTAAACCCTGGGACAATCATTCATCTTCTTAGAACACAATACATATACAGTAACTGATTGATCAGGGGATCATCAGTGTGCTGATAAATTGATCAATTTTATTCTGAAATAAATATATTAGTCCACAAAGGCATAGTATCCACTAAAGCACCATCTTAGTTACTACTACTACAAAAAAAAAAAAAAAAAAGACTATGTCGCAACTGACAATGGGGCTAATTCAGAGTTTGGGAGTAAGGGTAAAGCAGGGTAGACAATGGGCTTTTCAGCAGATAATCTTTACAAGCACACAATCATTGTGATTGGTTCACCAGATATCTTACCAGTGTGTACTGTCTAAATATCTCCTAATAGACACAGAACACATTTGCAAAAAGCAAAAGATATCTTTCCACCTTTAATCTGACATATTAGGAGCTCCAAGAGATCAAATCAAAAGATCATAGACCGTTTCAAAAGATTTTGAGCATCTTTGGACAGTACACACTGGTAAGATATCTATATATTGAGGTGTGAACGGAACCCATTAAACATAAAGCTATGCAATATGTGAGCTATAGGTGCAATAGTAAAATATTTTTACTGCATGAGAAAAAAAATTATGTCATTTGAACTCCTCACATTGCAACATGGTATTGCTCAGGTCTACACTTGCACCTAAAAAACAGATGTAGGTGCAGCTCTGGAATAGCCCCAATGTCTTCAACAAACTGTCCTGCTGCAAGTATTGTAGCAAAATGTGCCAGAGAGAAGATTTCACAGCTTTTAAATTGTATGTTATGAATAAGTTTATGGCAATGGTAACTCCACAAACCCAACACCAAAAAAAAGAATTTAACCCAAACTAAAATAATAACCAATATTTTTGATCAGTAAAATTAATTAATTTGTATCATTACTCTTATATCCCTTTCACATCACCACCGGTGAAAAGACGGGATTTTGAACGTGGGTTTCTCCCGAGGGAAATTCCGGGTCCCAAAAAAAAAGCGGCAATATAAAAGTCTGCAAAAACCTGGGAAATTCCTGGGTCAGACCCTTTCACATTACCCATGAATTTCCCGGGTTTTGTGAATTTAAATGCGGCAGGGCATGCTGCATGCTTTAAATGTAAATTATTTTTTTTATGTTAAGGGCCAGCCCTATCTTTTAGTATGTATCTGGGGGGCATTACTATGATGTGTTTTCACAGGATGACAGGGCATGCTGGTGCTTCTGGTTCTCCAAGCCTCAGCATGCTTTGACATCCTTGGGCATGCTGGTGCTTGTAGCACTACAAGCATCAGCATGCCCCATACTTTGAATGTTTTTTTTTTTTATGAATCCGGCCCCAAGTAGAGATTTGTTTACTATTGCCATAGCAATAGTAAACAAACCTATCCAATCAACTGGCAATGTGAAAAACCCGGGTTGAACAACAATCCAGCACCTTTCACATTGCCACCAGTCCCGTGTGACACCAGGGAAAAACCCTTCCTTTTTCCTAGGTCATTAGACCCGGGTCTACAACTTTGGGATGTTTCACATCACCACCAAATACCTTGGTTTTTAAATAGACCCGGGTTTTTGGCCCAAAACCCTGGTATTTGTTGGTGATGTGAAAGGGGTTTCAGACTCAAAACAAACAAAACAAAAATAATGCATCTTCTACTTACAACCTAAAATTGAGGTCACTGCCCTCTAAGTTTTCTTGTATTGTTGTAATAAAAAATGTGTGTACACATCATGATGTATGCAACTGAAGGCAATTTAACAGCCCCTATTTCAGGCTCAAATAGTTATATGAGTTTTTATATTGTTTGAGTACTGTCTGATGTTTTGGAGTAGCAATTTGATATAAAGAAGATAAGTGAATCAGGAGGTTTATGTACTTTTATTAAAAGGAGTATCACTTAATTTTTTGTTTCATCCCCTATTTACTTTTCTATTTATTTTACCCATCTAAAGGTAATTTGATGTAGAAACATTATGAATTTTTATATGCCTCTATATGTCCCATATGTGCATCAATCAAACATTCATAGTTTTAGCTATTTTGAATATAAGATATTTTCCTTTTTAAAATGTTCTAAATGTAATAATGGACACAAAAACAATATTTTGATCACTGTACAACATCCTAGTTTAAATTACCGGTAACTGCTATACTGGTGACTTATTCACTATATTATCATATAATAATCATTTTCAAGAATGAGGTATTAGATATTTTTCTTATATTGCATATTACAGTCATATTCAGCAATGATAGTCTTACCTCCAAAACAAGCCCCAATGGCTAAGGCAAAAATTAGTGGTTTTATTGGGAGATTGACATCTGCATCCTGGCTTAAATTTATTAAAACTGGAATCTGAAGGGAAGAAAAACAGTTTAAAATGTTGTAACACATAAAAATATCTATTTACATATACAGATGTATCAAAAAACAAATGCTTTATTTAAATGCTTAATTGTGTTCAGAAATACAAATAAACAAAATGAATTGGTACAGTGTATAGAGCCATTTCACCTGTCATCAATTCAAGCTTGCTCAAAATGGTCCCTGGATAAAAGTTTATAAAAAGTTTGCAACTATGAACAAATAGCCAAGACACAGTAGGACTTTAATGAAGACAACTTAAACCCTAGTATGGATCAGCAGAGCATTTCCATTAAAGAAATGTCTATTAAAGAAAGAAAATGTATCATTGTTATTATTTCTTTGCTTGATCAAATAAAGAACATGAAATTTCAGAATTTAACTGTGCCAACATGCCCTAAAGTTAAATATTTCCAGTACTTGATATTAGATGACCATTTGTATAGTGTGGTTATTCATGCAGAAAGGGTGAATGTATTGATGAGCAACTAATACAACATGGCAAAAAAGAAAAAGAAAATAAGATGTTTGTTTATGTGAAAACACATTTTGTTGTATTATCAGTAAAATGTGGTTGATGACTAAGCCTTGCTTTTACTTATATTTCACTGTGTTTGAAAATGTGGGTAACACTGCAATTTAAAATAATTACAATTATAATGTATAAAGCAATTGAATCATGTTGCTATGCCCTCCCAAATCTATATATATTTTTTCTTTTTTCAGGAGCAGAGATGACAGCATATACTGTAGGATTGTAGTTTCCAGATATCTTTCCAGACCCAACATGTTAGAATAATTTACATTTCATATTTTAATACTAAGAGCACAGTTTTAATGCATGGAACCTCTTGGGTATTTATCATAATTTTTTGTTTAAACTGTTTTTATTAAATTTTACAGCAATATAGAAAATTTAACAATGATAATGCAGTAATATAGGCAGGAAGTTGGAGGCATACAACAATCTTCTTAGTCATTAGTAAAACATGGATACATTATTTATCTTATTTCTGTGTAAAAAGTAGTAAATTTAAATATATATTTCCAGCATTCGCTCAAGGAGAGATACCACTCCTGGCAGACACTCTCAAAGCTGTATACTTAGCCTGCCTCCACCACCTGGTCCACACTGAAGACCCCCGCATCCAACCATTTAGCAAAAATAGAGGAATGTAAGCCTGTGGACTTGCGAGTATTGAAAAAGAATGTGCACATGGGAGAATCAGGCAATAATATCACATAATAGTTTTTCAAGCACTTCCAGCAATTCAATGTAGGGGAAATCGTGGGGCCAAATCTGGCTGAGTGTTAAAGCCCATGGAACCAGTCACAGGGGCATCTGCAAGGTTTTGTCCTCCAGACACACCCATTGCTTTTCCTTTCTAACCCTGGCCCAGTCCAATACTCTAGCCAGTAGTGAGGCCTGGTAATAGCCAGCTATATTAGGTCGCTAGAGACCTCCACTTGCTTTTCTGCAATTCCCCCCCCCCAAAAAAAATAAAAATAAAATAAAGTCCCCTAACTATTGCTAACCAGTATAGAGAGGGTCTGTAAAAGATATAAAATTTTCTAAATATTTATACATCCAAGCCAAGTTTTTACATTTCTATAGATTTAGTTCTTTGGCTAAATTTGTCATTTTAATTTGATATAGCCTTTCAAAATAAGATTTGGAAAAAGAAATATGAATGCCCATAGCAAGTAATCAGATTCTAGTTAAAGCTTTGGGAACATTCACAAGTTGTCTCCACCATTAGCATTAGTAATTACCATGGGCCGGATCCTGACCTGAGAACGTCGGGCCACTTACGCACGCAAAGTGCGTAAGAGGACTGATTTGACTGGAGGGTGAATGCATACTTAGTTCTGCACAAGCCCATTTCCTATTAAATGGGCTGTGCTTCCCACTGCCCGCTAAAGTGGGCAGGGGGAAGCATGCTAATTGTACAATGAGGGACAGGGTCTCACACTGGTGTGTATCAGCGGTCGCACGGACCGCTGATCTGCACAATTAACTTTAACCATAAAGCCCACGACAGGGGGCATTCACTCTCCTCTATCTGTTGGATGAATAGACAAGGAAAGCATGTAGGGGTCTGGATCCAGTTTCATATTACTGAAGTCCTCATTTTAGATGTATGTATTGTGTTTATTTTTTAATTCAGAATATCAACTTCACTTTTTTTTAGATTAGCATTTGACAATCTAAGATATATTAAAATATACACATTCTCCCAAATGTTATTGCTACACATTCTTTACTTAATATCCAAGAAGTGATAAAACTTAAAGATTTTCTACTTATGGAAACTAGGACTCCGACCTGACCCATTCTCTGGAAATCTTCAAAATTAAGATTTAAGGCAGTGTAGTAAAACGATTGCATCAGATATTTTTCTAAGTCATCCCACTTAAATGACTTTTGGTTGAGAGGTAATGAAAAACAAGACTCAAAAACAGTTGTTGCGGCAGGTGTGCAGAAAAGCAGCTCCATTTAGATTTGGTTTCCCATACTCCAAGAGAAACGTATTGTAAAGGAAAAAATTTAAATAAACGATAATGCTAATTCTGTGATTAATGTTCCTATATCAATTGGTTGATGGGTATTTTATATTGTTGTCTTGTTCTGGAATGAAGTCTTATAGTGCATATGATGTCCCAAGATAGAATCACAGTGAATGTACAATAGAGTTCCCAAAATCATTTATATCCAGCACTCCAAATTAAAGATTGAAAGGAGATGAAAGTAGAAGGAATAAGCATAGAAGAGGAATTAAACAGCCAGCTATAGTGTAGAACATTGAAAAAAATGTAAGCGATATAAATGGTATACATCAGGGGTGGATTGGCCATAGGACTTACAGGGAATTTTCCTGGTAGGCTGGTGGCCTCTGGAAGCCACTATTTTATTTCAAGAAGACTAGGATGTTGTCTGTCATGGGTGGTGGTTGCTAAAATGATATCTGTATAGAACAGAGAACATTAAAATGTTTGTATTGGATGGTGGTAACTAGGATGCTGTATGTATTGGGTATTGGTAACTAGGATGCTGAATTTTTCGGGTGGTGGTCTCTTGGGTCGCAGTGACTACCTGCATTGCATAGAGGTAACTATAAATCTCTTTATTGGATTGTGAAATATTAGTCAGTGGATGTTGTCTTTGCTTGTAACTCTTTTACATCACACTTACCGTATTTCCCCATGTATAACATGCTCCCTTGTATAAGACCCCGTTATTGGAGCTTAAATAAAAAAAAAAAAAAAATTATGTGTTTTTGAACTATTACTTTTAACATTATTTAAATAAAACTTGGGTGCATCTTATACAGGGGATCAGGGGATGTAACAGAAACTTACCAGAAAAGGTAAGTTCAGTGTTACATCCCCTGTATAAGACGAACCTGATTTTAAGACCTATTTTTTTTGGGAGAGTGGATTGTTACTCCATGGCTCCGCTGTCTGGTGGCGTTATGGTTTGGCTGTTCTCTGGTGTGGCTGCTGATGCTCATTGTGCTGGCCACATTTGAACACATGCCTCTCCTTGTCTTTAATGCCAATCCACATACATGGTCAGGGTTCTGTATTAATGCTGCCAAGCTGTCTTTAAGGCTGGTGTTGATGTTCTTTGGGCCCCTTATTTGAAAGTATATGTGGGACCCTGGCTGTGGATACTGTTGGTGTGCCCGTATATGGGTCAAAGATGTAGCTTAAAAGGAGTATTGAGCTGCTCAGACTGTGGTTTTATTAAGTGGCAAAATAAAAGTTAAAATGTTACAATAATGTTATACAACATGGGGCTGATCCTGAACTACGCCGCCCACGGCGGGCGGATGCATAAGATCGGCATTTCTGCCAATCTGCGCATGCACCGGACAGATGTTGCCTGGCGTAGTTAGAGAAACCCGTTATTTAGGATTGGGCGTCCCTAACTGTTGCGTAGATGGTGGGAAGAAATGTCTCACGGGTATGAGGGTAACATACAAAATATTTTGGTTATTTAAAACACAGATGACAAATGACAAAGTGTAGCTATATACATATAGCTACACTATATATCTGGCCCAGGTGTATTCTGGGGGTAGGGGTAGTGATCTGGGACATATTGTTCTTAAGGATTCCCATGGGTGGTCCATATGTAGATCACACATATTAAGGGTGGGTGAATGGATAACTGGATCACCGTTTGAGTGTCCATATTGGGTGTATTTTGTCGGTATGATGGTCTGCTTGCCAACAGTCCAATGTATGACAGTGGAACGGCAACTGCCAGCCCATTCATAATACCTATTCATAATAGCAGTATTCTAGTTGCAAGGAGTTTGAACAATAATACAGCAGCCCTTCAGCTGACATCTATATCATTGTCAAAATAGAGCTGGGCAACCTCCTTCCGTTTTACACCGTCCAGCTATTGTTAGTGGTCAATGACTGTGCTAGTCACTAGTCACATTTCCTCATCTCAATTTATGTATCATTTTGGTGATTTCTCTAGTGTATGACGGATATGTGACAACATAAGGTTGGAAAAATTAGTCTATATGTTTTGAGTTAGTGAGTTTATTACAGAAACCATCAGTCTATCTGGTGGGTTAGTGCGGTTTTTGTGCATTTTTGGTAGAATAAGAAATCAGTATTTTTGGGTATGGTACTTTTTTAAATATTTCTATTCCTTGTGTGTTAATAACCCAGAGTCTGCTCCTGTTTTAAATAGTTCGGAAAATTCATTTTTGAACTCCTTATTGGGGTCCTTGTTAATTTTGATGTACATGTCCTCAGCAGTAAGGATCCATAGGAATTCCTTATGGTAATATTTGCTATTCATGATAACAAATCCCCCTCCTTATTACCTTAAGGACTATGGAATCTTAACTTAATAACATCACCTCACTTACCCACACAGGGCTAGATCCAGACCTACACACGCCTCACGGGCGCGCAAGGTCATTACAGCCGTTCTCGGAGCGGGGAGTGCACGACCCTGCACTCCCAGCTCTCGGTAGTAAATCTGGACATTTTTGTGTCCAGATTCCTACCTTAACTATTACGATCATGTATGCGGTCTTACGGCTGCATACCTGATCGCAACGGGGATTCCCCTGCCCCGTCCCCTCATTACCATGTCTATCTCCGCCTTCATGGGGAAAGCCCATGAAGGCGCATGTGACGAACCTTCAAAAATGGCGAATTACGTACAAGCTGTACGTAATTCCCCTCTCGGCCCCTCTTGGAGCCCCAATGTGTAAATGGGATGTCTGGAGGGTAGTGTTATTGTAATGTTAAGTTGATATGTTTGGCACCACCTAGTGGGCAGTGTTATGTTTTATGACTGTGCTTAGCAACATGACTAATTGGAGCTCACATGCTGTGTCTGTCTTCTTTGAATACATCTGAAACATGGTGTCGGAAGTGGGCCCACAAATGATGCTGGTTCTTGATAGAACAACAGCTCAGGATTATGAAGACGCCTGCAGTGTTGTGAAAAGGGTAAGGATTGCATAAATATCAAGTGGATTGAAGCAGCATTGTGATACAGATTTCTGCTGGAGTACAAGCACACAAACATGGCAGCTACAAACAATATTCCTCCCCCTGATGGGATGCAGATGAGCGGCAATTTGTGCATTATTTGGGAGAACTTTAGAGCTGAGTTTGAAGATTTTTCTTTAGCCACAGGCCTTAATAATAAATCAGCTGAGGTGCAAGCAGCCACACTGAGGAGAGTGATGGGCAGTGACTGCCGCCATGTTTACAAGCACAATCTGAATCTTTCTGAGGAGCACCAAAATGATGTAAAAGCAATCCTGGATGCATTGGAGACATATTTTAAGCCAGCAAAAAATGTCATATATGAGAGATATATTTTTGGCTGCAGTAAACAAGAGGAAAGTGAATTCATTGACAAATTTGTCACACGGCTGAGAGAAAAGGCAGCAACTTGTGAGTATGGCACTTTGAAAGATGAATTTATACGAGATAAATTAGTATTGGGTATACATTGTGAAAGTACATGTCGCCGTCTCTTAAGAGAGTGGAATCTAGATCTGTCAACAGCTATTGAAATGTGTCGCACAGCAGAGCTCACTGACCAGAGAATGAGAGCAATGGACAGACAGACTGATGATGTAAATGCTACAGAGAGTCAACAACAGAACAGGGGTGATTTGATGAATGGACAGAAGTACAAAAATCAGCAACAGAGCTCATCGGCAGCCAAGTATACAGCCTGCAAATACTGTGGTAATATGCACAGGAGAGGGAAGGAGCAGTGCCCAGCATGGGGGAAAATCTGTAGATCATGTGGTGTTACCAATCACTTCGCCAAGGTGTGCATGTCAAACAAGAGATTAAATTCAGCAGGGAAAGTACACATAGTAGAGGAAACAACTGGAGCAGATACCCAAAGTACTGAAGGGATTTACACAACAGAATGCATTGGGACTGTGAGATCAGCAGGCCAAAAGTGGTTTGCACATCTGATCTTGAATAATATAAGGCAACCATGTCAACTAGACTCAGGTGCAACATGTGATGTAATGAGTCTGAGCGATAAGATGAGACTGGCTCCTAGAGTTCCGTTGCTGCCAAGTGACACTAAGCTGAAGCTGTATTCTGGAGAGATGATGAGATCATTGGGACGGTTCAGAACAGAATGTGTTGTTAGTGGACGTACCCACATGCTTACGTTTGAAATTGTGGAGACCCATCAGAAACCGTTATTGTCAGGGTCCACGTGTGAGCGTTTGGGGCTGATGCAATTTACCATTCCTGCAGAGCTACACAAGGTGGAACATGATTTGTCTGGACCATTGAGGAAAGAGCAAGTTATAGATGCCTATGAGGATGTGTTCAAGGGACCAGTGAAGTCTGTTCCTGGGGATGTACATTTTGAACTTGATCCAAGTGTTACACCATTCCAGTGCGCTCCACGCAATGTGCCTATAGCCCTCAAGCCAAGAGTGAAAGCTCTACTTGACCAGTATGAAGCAGATGGGCATATTGCACCTGTGACTGAACCAACTGACTGGATTAGCAATATGGTCATTGTAGCAAAGCCTGACAAGTTGAGAATCTGTATTGATCCGAAATTTTTAAATCGTGCACTGCGGAGATCTCATTATATTATGCCAACATTAGAGGATGTGTTATATAAGCTTCCCAAAGCAAAAGTCTTTACGCTGGTTGATGCACGTGATGCGTTTCTGCAATGTAAGCTGGATGAACAAAGCAGCTATATGACCACATTTTGGACCCCCTGGGGTAGGAAAAGATGGCTGAAACTTCCATTTGGCGTTTCCGTGGCACCTGAAGTTTACCAGCGAAAACAACATGAATTGCTGATTGGACTTAGCGGTATTGAGCCAATAGCAGATGATATCCTTGTTGTTGGCTGTGGGGAGACAGAGACGGAAGCAGAGGCTGATCATGACCGCAAGTTACTAGCGCTGTTGGATCGTTGCAGGCAAGTAAAGTTAAGACTTAGTGTGAAGAAACTGCAATTTAAATTGAAAGAGGTTCATTTTCATGGTCATATCCTGTCTTCTGAAGGCTTGAAAGTTGACCCTGAAAAAGTCAGAGCTGTCTTAGAAATGCCAAAGCCCACTGATGTAAAGTCTGTGCAGCGTTTGATCGGATTTGTGACATATCTGGCCAAAT
>WWET01003212.1:137193-151939 GCA_011038615.1 Limnodynastes dumerilii | reverse complement strand
ATATTAGGGTGGGGGAGGAGATAAAGTTGTTGTTACTTCACAGTACAAGAATTTGATTGCATCACTTTGATTGTAATGATAAAAGACCCCTAAATAAAAACAACATGGTACAGTCGACATATTATACAGAGCATAGTCAGAGAAGCTTCTAACAATAGTTATGTGATGCAAAGCAAAACCATGCAGATTAAAGGCCGGATCCAGACCTACGTCCATCACCCCACTTACGCACGCAAAGTCTCTAAACAAAGTATTTACTTACTCTTTTGCAGCAATGATTATGTTAAGTGTTATTTTTATTGGTTTGACAAATAATTTCTATCAATTACTCCTTTGGAAATAAACTATACATTTCCAGATGGTAATATCCTGCCTGGCCAATAAAGAACTACATACTATAAAATTATGCAAATGAATATCTAAGGTAAACTAAATTATGACCAACAATGGCCTGTAAACACTAAAAGGGGGTTAGACACACCTCCTGCACTTTCAGATTTGGGTAAGTCTGTCCCTATGCTGATACAATATCACATCAGCACCAAGAAGTCCTATTAAGCGCACTTACTACTCATACTACAATCCTTATCATCCTACTCTACGTCCCTCTCATTACTACCACATATGCTAATGTATTATCCACTTGTATCTATGGGTCATGACCCAGGCCCCATCAAGTGCTTATATCCACATCAAATGTAATATGGCCCTCAGTTTCCTTAGAAGAAATAAATAAAATATAAATATACAATTATGCTTCTTACTAATTAAATTTAGTTGAAATAAAACTATTGCAGTCTTCACTAATGGATTAGCTCCTGGTTTACTGGAGAGAAAGTAAAGGTTGATGCCTAGGACGGTGCATAACAAGACTTCCATTATCAACCCTATCCTTCATTGTCTACAAAAGCTGTTCCTACAAAACAAAACATACTACAACTTAGGTGAGAAACATAGAGCTGCCATGGAGTATTTCATGGAAATCAATTATGAGTAAGCATAATCAAAGATTTCAATTCCATTGTCCCTGACAGCCCTCAATAATGGGATAAACAACCTAAAGTGCTGCTTGTAGCACCTGCTTTCCATTGATTTAGTTGAAGCTACTGTTTCCACAGTTAATGTCCAGAAAACGCGTGTACTCTTGTCCATCTGACTACTTCATTAAAATCTTCTGCCGATCCTTGTGCCTTATGTACTGGAAAAACACAAAAGCTTTGTGTCCTTATGCAGCCTGCATCTCGATTAAAGTAGTATCAATTATCCAAAACAAATATAATAAACAAATCAATAAAATACTGGCGCTAGGTAGACATAAGAAAGGTAGATCTTATAGAGCAGAATGCGAAAGTCAAAGAATAAATGGGCATGTGATATGCCTCAAGCTTGTGGTAAGCTCACAGTTCGTCTTAAGTTCATATGTTCCTTCAGATGTCAATATCAGTATCCTGAAGTGGTGAAGTTTATCGGTTCAAAAAAGATATGTTCCAATCAGTGAAGCTCTTTAAACTTCAGCACACCCTACATACTAGACATTTCTGCGGCCTCATTTTTGGGAATGTGGTTCAGTAACTCCGAATATGGGGAAGAGAAAAACTGACAGAAAGGGGGCCACAATAGTGTAAATCACTTCGGTTTTATTGGAAAGAAATATAAAAAGCAATTATACTTACAAGCAAGTATGACATTCACTTAAGAAATGTCAATATAGGCATCAATAAAGAATAAATAAATCTTCACTTCCACAGCTCTCTTGTGACCCTAAGCATGATGGCTGATGCCAAATATGGAGCAATAGGAGTTGTAAGGAAGCTCAAAGTCTATCAAGGGGTGTAACCAGGTAGAGGAGGGCGTAACTTTTCAAAGGAATTAGAGCACAAGGGCATGCGTATAAACTGGAGGATGGTAGGTTTAGAGGAAACGTGCGGAATATTTACTTTATTGAAAGGATATTTGATTATTTGACTTACCTCTCACCTGAGTTGGTAGAGGGTAGTACAACAGAACTAGGTTGAAAAAATTAAACTAAATATTGGCCAGACAAGACAGGCCAAGTGGCTCTTATCTGCTGTCACATTCTGTGTTACTTTGAAGCACATGTACTAAAGTATTTTACAAAACCACTTACTTTGTTTTGAAAACCAAGAATATATCATCCCGTTATGGATATTTTGTTATGCCTTTTTCCTGATAAAAGCCATCAGAACTATCACTACCTTGGTGAAACTTTAGCCAGCTTTTGATTGCCCAAACAGTACACTGGAAGTATTTTAGCAAAAGAATCACAGAAGCATTTGGTGCTATCAATTTGTTGGGAAATACATGTAGTGCTCTATAGATGTCTTAAAAGCTACTGGGCTGATTTCAAACAGACGATGTATAGGTACTAATTCCCGGTGCAAGAAATCCAACGAAACAAAATCCCAACACCAAAATCCTGACAAGGAAATAAGACAGACACTCTTAAAACAACTACACATGAAATCCTGACAAACAAAAATCCCAACTAGGAAATAACACCAAAAAACAGAAATACCTGACATCAAGAGTGAGATTTGTGGACTTTGACGATTACTAGCTGAGGATAGTGTGTAACTATAGTAACCGCAATACACAGAGTGGCTGGAAGCCACTGGCTGAAGCACGTGCTCATCGGCCAGCTTCTACACATAATATGGCAACAGCACCCGGGATCCAGAGAAGGAGATAACCCAGAAGAAATCCCCTAAAGAGGGTAAGAGGTTTTACTTTGCATCTGTATCCAGGGATCCTTGCTGGAACTCTCCAAAAGACTATACAAACAGGAGGATTTGAGGTACTTTCATTATACACATCCACCATTTTCCATACTAAGGAGCAGGACTATACTAATTATTTACTGTGTTTTTGACATCTGGATTACCCATTTATGGTGACCCTATCGTGACTCTTTGGTTATACAACAAGAGACATTATACTATTTGATCTGTGGCATCATTACCTTGATATTAAGGAGCATATGGTACATATAATTTATTCTGATATTGCATGCGTTATTTGAGTTGCACTAAAATATTTTTATGATTATTATTGTGTGATATTCACCATATTAAAATTTGTTAGCATATTTAGGACTGGGTACTTCCTATATTTGCCATGTATTGATACTCAACATGCCAGAGGAAAGTGTGGTGGGTAATTGGGTGGGTATTGTACAATTGTCACCAAGAAAAATTAGAAAAAAATTGAAAAAAAATTGAAAAAATTTCACCTGCTGCCACAGCCACTATGCTACAGTGAAATCACAAGGAGGCTGTCCCTATCAGGGAAAACTAGTGGTCTCACGACCGACGCTTCACACATACTGTGCAGTATCTCACCCTTTCCTGAATAAGAAACTCAGGTTAGCTGGGCAGAGGGAGAAGAATGGTGGTGTCAGAGCTGGAAACCGGAAGTTGCAGGGAGATGGACCAGTGCACACGGTTAGAGATTTCCGTAGGCTTTCTGGATTTACACATGCCTGACACACGTTTCGCTCTCCCGTCGGGCTTTGTCAAAGCCCCTTTTTTCTGGCTTTTGCTATCTGATTTTTCAACGGTTGTAACAGTGACAGTAGATATACAATTCTGAAGTGTTTCCAGGGATTGCCAACCACAATTTTTATTGTATATTTTTCTAGAAAAATGTATTCAAACATTATTAAATAATTATTATTATTAATATAAAACTACTAAGCAGCAGTTGAAGGAGCAGCAGACTGTTACAGAGTGATTGCTGTTACTGATAGTACAGCGAACTGAGTGAGCAGCACACTTTGCAGATTGGAATGTTGGTTGAAGAAATGCTGTGATTGATGAAGAAAGGCTGCACCGCCTCTTACAAATTGGAACTCTGGAGCTTGTAGACAACTGATCATTAAGCAGCACACTTGAGAAGACAATTTGCTGGTAACGTTTGTGCTGCAACTTAGATAAACAACTGCACCGCTACTTGTAGATAGAATGCTGGAGTCAGCAGTGCAGTTAGGGATTGAGCAGTATGCTGAAGCAAATGGATAGATGGTCCAGTAGTGCTGCGGCTTGGAATAGAACTGTACCGCTCCTTGTAGGTAGATTGCTGGAACCAGTAGTTCAGTTGGGAATTGAGTAGCATGCGGATACAAATGGATTGCTGATACTGATAGTGCTGCAGTCAGGATGAATAGGCACAAGGAGAATGTCAGGGAGTATAAGCACAAGGAGACGTCAGAGTAATAGGCTCGAAGAGACTGTAGTCTCACACTGACACACAAGAACAATGGACATAGGTACTTGTTGCACAGAATAGAGAGTGCTTTACACTCATTGGCTGCCAGGTAACTAGGGAGACATGCAAACATGCTGTTGGTAAAGAGCGGTCACCTGACCGCTTCCAATATAGCCACAACGGTGAGCCAAACAAACTACCTAGCCCTGGATCACAGGTCAGCCAGAACTCAGGAAACACTGGGGATGAACGACACAGCAGGCCGCGTCGGAGGTCCAGGACCAGCGCGCCCGGTGAAACCCTGAAAAGGCTGCGTCTGACTTTGTAAATTTTAAGCTTTGCAATGATCTATTTTAAAGGTTTTTATATTTGTCAATAAATGTGTGTTTTTTTTTGTTTTATATAGTTTATATGTGGAATGGCTATCCTTTAAGTGCAGCTGCTTTATTGCTCTATAAAAATTAACTTATCTATTTACCATACACTATCTGGCGCAAACAAACACTTTGTAAGAGAGCCGCTAAATCAAAACCTAGATTCAATCCTCTGGGTATAAGCATGTTCAGATGGTAAATTCATCACGTTTCCTCTTTAGAAATTAGGGAGACTTAAATCGGCCATACAATAGGCAGATAATCGATCCCAGCAGGGGGTGACATGACAAACGTGGCGATTTTCCCCTGGGGAAGGTCCTGATATCGGCACCATGCATTTCCCCTGCCGGGATCAATAATGTTAGCAAAAAAATCTTGTAGCTAGCCTATTGGCTGGCTGCAAAAACTTTTTTTGTGTGAATAAAATAGTGTGTGAGGTTCTGCAGCATGGCACAGAACCTCTCACAATGACAGGTTGCACAGTGCTGTCACATAACACACATACAGGGAGAGAGGACACTGAGGGCCATATTTACTAAACTGCAGGAAAGGAAAAGTGGAGATGTCTTCATTCTGGGGCTCTATAATCTTCAGAGTCGGACATATCTTCCGGACAGGTGAGTTTTTATTTTTTCTTAATTTTTTTTTAACTGTTAATATTTAAAATATACACTGCTCAAAAAAATAAAGGGAACACTAAAATAACACATCCTAGATCTGAATGAATGAAATATTCTTATTAAATACTTTGTTCTTTACATAGTTGAATGTGCCGACAACAAAATCACACAAAAATTATCAATGGAAATCAAATTTATTAACCCATGGAGGTCTGGATTTGGAGTCACCCTCAAAATTAAAGTGGAAAAACACACTACAGGCTGATCCAACTTTGATGTAATGTCCTTAAAACAAGTCAAAATGAGGCTCAGTAGTGTGTGTGGCTTCCACGTGCCTGCATGACCTCCCTACAACGCCTGGGCATGCTCCTGATGAGGTGGCGGATGATCTCTTGAGGAATCTCCTCCCAGACCTGGACTAAAGCATCTGCCAACTCCTGGACAGTCTGTGGTGCAACGTGGCATCGGTGGATGGAGCGAGACATGATGTCCTAGATGTGCTCAATTGGATTCAGGTCTGGGGAATGGGCGGACCAGTCCATAGCATCAATGCCTTCGTCTTGTAGGAACTGCTGACACACTCCAGCCACATGAAGTTTAGCATTGTCTTGCATTAGGATGAACCCAGGGCCAACCGCACCAGCATATGGTCTCACAAGGATACTAAGTCCTGGAGACTGAATTCTTCGTCCTATCCACAATCATCCTGCATTTTGCAATTTCACTGCATATTCCCACATTATCATCATCAGCCACTCTATGGTGTTTATTCCACAATCTATTACATTTATGGATTGACCCAGAATTGTTTAATATGGAGCTTTATGCTTAGTGGGGTTGTTATTTTAACAATTAATCTGCCTATTGGTCATCTATTTATATAGATGTTTTATTAATATTGTGTCTATGTTTAATAAATATTTTTCATATTGCTATTTACAGAAGCCATTTCATTCTATTTTATTTACATTTTATTTTTCTTTCTTAGTCTATATCAGTCACTACTAACGCTCATCAAATTTTGTTTCTGTCTAATTTATGCTATTGGGGTGAGCAGACCCCAATGTTTGATTAGAAGCGCTTGAAGGATGGTATACTGAGAGTGTATTTATATTCTTCCCTGGGATTTATCAGGTCAGTTATTTGAGATTTTTTATGCTCCCTTGTTTATACTTGCCCAGTGTAACTTGTACTCTGCTCAACTTTATTTGAATAAATATGAACATCTATATATATATAATTTTTTTTTTGTCAGAAAATAATTGGTCTTACCAAGATCCAGATGGATTGCAGGAACAAATGAATTGAGGAAAAACATAAAGATGACAAATCCTAAGACCGACAAGCATTTGACGAGAAGAATTTTGTCTGTGATTCCATGCTGTAAAAGGATGAATTTATAGTATTAGCGTATACATTATATCAACTTCGGCTTAGAGTTCCAGAAAGGAGATCTGTAACCTTAAACCCTTAATAAAACAATTCAATAAGCTTATTTAGGAAGAAATGCATGGCTTTAGTTTGAAGAATTCTGTCACAAGTGAATTTCCAAATAGTTACATTTTAATAGAGGACCTGAGATAGCTTCAATACAATTTATAAGCACCTAAACCATAAAACAAAATGCCCCAACATTAAAGGTTCAGAAAGGCATCAAACTAAAGATATAGGTCTGCATTCACAGTTACGTAGTTTTAGACCGCGCTTACGTAATCTACGTACTGGAATGGGTAGTATGCATGCGTAGTAGCTAGATTCTAAAAACAACGTACGCAAGACGAAAACTACGTAATTGTGACTCTGGACCATATACTTTTTGGGCTTGATCCAGACCTACGCTCGGATGCGGTTTTACGCTGATCGTAAGCATAAAAACAGCCATTTGTACTCACTGCGCATGCGTGGGGCAGATGATACGCTCATGTTACGGTCTGAAAATCTTTGCGTATGGGCCTTAATCGTAACCGCTTTGTATTACCGATCATGGGGGTGTGTCTGCCATACAAAAGCTGTAACCCCGTCCGGGGGCGGGGTGAGGCATTTAAATTGTACAGTATGGGTGCGCTAAGCGTTGTTAATACGCAATGAATGTACGGACGGCTGCGGTACGAACACAAAAGTTAGGGTAAGGTTTGCCGAGCGTATGGAAGCTAAACTAGATACGAGCAAGGGGAGTGCCTATTGCCGTGCATCAGTGGTACGTTCAGCGATAATACGCTACGCACACCAGCGTAGGTCTGGATCAGGCCCTTTGTTCCTATTTATAAAATAATGTCAGCAATATAGAACTAATACATACACTTTTCTGGAGCTCTTGAATGTTTGTTTCCCAGTTTTTGTCCTCTTGTGATATTTGTCTGAGAAAGTAAAAGCGTTTTTAAATGTTCATTGGAATTACTTTAAATATTAATATATATTTGTATCTGTGAATACATCCTAAATTTCAGTATCATTTGTGCCATATCTGCACCAGTGAATGTACCTTTGAAATGTTCTCAGCTTCTTCCTAAGCATACTTTCCAGTGTCAACACTTTTTGCATTAGGAGACATTTGACAGCAGTTTCTTCACGACTAGCGGGATTAATTCGTTGTGCAGTCAACTTCCACACATGAATTTCATGTTTCATTTCTACAAATCAGATATAATCAAAAAAGTATTGCATTTGAGCAAATGCTATAAAAAGGTTCTGAATGGTTTCACTTCAAAAGATATCCACGTATTGAACATTCTGAGATGTAAAAAGTTCATGTATACTGTAGGTACCATATCGTATTTGAAAACTGGCCTATCCACTTCAGAATAAAAACGTTACAGGAATTTTTCCTAGTGCCCCTACCTGAGGTAGTGTAGCATTGTATTATAGTGCTTGGACGCTGTGCTCCTTAATCATTGCACGTTAAATGTTATAGTATTCATCATATGTGTCACTTTAATGTTACACTGCTATGTAAAAGGCTATATAGTGGACCAAAGACACGACAACATACAGGAATGAATTGTGATGAAGTAGTACGTATGACTAAATGTTGAGTTATGGTTCGTGTTTAAGATTAACCATAGAACAACTGAAAAATGTAATTATGCACGGCTAGTAAAACTAGCCACAGAATTGTGTTATGGGTTACATTAAAAACTATTTACAACAAAGCTTATAATGATTTTCAAAAACCTTGCATTTTCTGTTTAATAGATTGAGCATTATCCTTAATGTTATATGCCAACTGTGTAGCCCCATTAAAAATATTAAGACCTATACATGTACAATATAGATGTTGGACCGTATTCACAGATCCGTTTTTTCATGTGGTTGCGTGCGTATTTTTTAGGATCAGATGAACTGCGCATGCGTAGTAACTTTTTCCATGCACATTACGTAGTAATGCACTTGGGCAAGTAACATATGCGCGTAAGTACACACGTAGACTTATGGAGGCAGAAGTCACAGAAAACATGTCCGTGCGAAGAGAGTGTCACGGCTGTTGCCTTGCAATGCAGGTGCGTATATTTGCATACTTTATACACACGCATCTGTGAACCTGTGGCCTGCTAATATTAAAAGTGGGATTTATTAAAATACAAGGTTATTAAGATTTTTTTTTTTAAACCAGGAAACTGGAATCTAAGATTAAAGGTCTCTTTTTAGAACTATTTACAAGATTACTTTAGCTTGTCAGAAAACTTTAAAATCTTTGTAAAACTTCAAACCGTTCCAATCTTACAAATATTCCAGTATAAAAAGGTTTATCTAGTAATTGGCCTTGTTAAAAATAGAGCAAGTTAAAGCACCAAATATAAAAATACAGAAATCAGCAAATGTTAGATAAGCAATTTGGATTCCCTATTACTGATACAGCAGAGTTTTTGATTGCTAATCAGAAGAAATCAAGTTGCAAATGTTTTTGTTGATTGAAGCATTTTCCTACAATCTGTAGCAATAAACTACACCTGTATTTCTGTAACCCCACTGCTTCGCACCAACAGGAAACGCCTTAATATCCCATTAAAGTGCTTCGAGTATTCTCATGTTAAAAAAAAAAAAGGAAATGTAAACTTTCTATGAAGTTCACAGAAGTCATTTATACAACTTAAATGATAAAACTACATGGTAAAGGGACATGCTGCGTTTTTATGAATGCAGAAGGTGATGATCAAGTAAACAGCTATAAAAGGGACCAAAAAAAACCCCATCAGCAGCCCTTTCACATGGATAAACATGCTTCCTCAAGGTTCAAAACATTGTGCTACCAAAGTATTGAAATGTTCATTCAGATGTACAGTACATACAGAAGGTATATGAGAGAAATAAATAATTTGCCAGCTTGATGTTGTATATCTAACGGTCATACCAAATAGTTCTGAGAGGACACATCTGGGATGACGGATATTAGACAATATTAGTGATATAGCTTTACTGTACGCACTGTTAGAGGGTAAAAGCTGGTCAGACTACACACTTCATTGAGCTGAATGTACCATATATTTTCTTTTCGATTTTGTTTTTAGAAACAGCCTCATTTCACCCATGTGCGAGTGAAAAATCTTCAAGGACAGATGGGATCAGATGTTTTAGATTTTTGTACATTAGACATTCTATTGGTAGGTTTGTAAGTGAATACTGTAGCTAGGAATGACAATGCTAGTCTTGAGTGAATTCAACCATTACATATTCTGTGATTTATTCCAAACAATTGCATTCCTTCTTAAAAGCTTATTTGTATGGATGTTTTTTATACTAATCCAAGGTGAATTGGATGAAAATACTTCCTTTATTTTATCTATTGGTTCATATTCTGAACAATGGCTTTCAAAAATGTAAAAAATAGATTTTAGATAGGGGCATATTGTATATGGTGATAAACCTGGCAATGTATCTATGCTCTGTAGCTTAATGGTCAGCTGCCTTCTCTTTCTTACCTCAGAGAGAATGGGAACTGGTCCCAAACCTACAGAAAAGAAGTTACATTTTGGAACTAGAAGTAATAAAGTTTATAATACCAGCGTCTTCCACAGTAAAAATCTTATGATGATCTTATGGATAGCATATACTAAAGTAGTAGTAAAACACTGGTAAACACTAATAAAGCCAGGAACACCAAATTTGTCATCTAGGAATGAATGCCAATTAGGCATAAAGGAGAATAAACGCCTGGCTGTACAGGTATCTAAGTCAGCCATGAAAAAAGGGTTAGTTGTCAATCTGTTTAGTTAGCCAATGAGGTTAGGTTTGGGGGGAGGGTCTTAGTAGGTTATATAAGGGGTAGGGGTTAGGGATTACCCTTCCTCTGGAAATTTCTTCTCTCCCTCCCTCCCCTGAGTGATTTACTAACTTGTTTTTCTTTCCGTTGGGGCATAGTTTGGCGGTAGCGGTGAGGCAGTCAGCAACTTATTGGCGCTTGCCTTGTGTATGAGGTATGGTACAGGGAGGGCACACCCCTGTTGAAACAAGGATGCTATGCCAGCTGACTAGTGTCCCGGTTTGCCTCCCCGGTTCCCCTCCGGGGTGTGCAGTTATGACAGGGGTGTGTGCTTGTGTTGACCATTTCTCCGGTGCGCTGAGGGCAGGAGTTCCTGTCCTCCGTTTCCATGTGGCCTCCATTTAGCTGACTCCCTACCTGCTGGTTCCACCATCTTTTCATCGTTTTAATTTCATAGTATCAATCATTCGAATCAATTAATAAACTATGTCCCCTATTTAAATGCCATTTTGTGGACCGTGTTATTGTATGAATGTATGACATGGGTGCACTGGTCAGCCATAGGCAGTTTAGAAGCCTAGCAGTGTAGAGTGCATGATGGGTGCTCTTATTAGGAGGTGGCCTTTGTAGAAGATTCCTAACCCATGTAAAGCATTGATAGGCAGGTAATAAAACTGACTTCATTATCAAGCATCCTAGTGTATTGGTATGATCTTATGTGGTGTTGGTTATCAATGATTTAATAGAGTATTTAAGGTCATTTTGTACTATGAATAGTCTATATAGAAGATATAAAATCAAATCCCACCAAAATTTCCTTACCAACAATTTCACTGGGCTCCTTATTGTAAAGTTTTTTGTTCCAATACAGGAGTCGAAGAAAAGGGAAAGATACCAGTAGAACCAGACATATTCCTACTAACATATGTCCTGTGAAACCAGCAAAGTCCAGTCCCTAGGCAAAGCAAAAATAAATAAATAAAAATCATATGGGTTTGGCAGTTGAAAAAAAAAAAAAGATAGATAGATAAAATATTATTTTATATTAATATATAAAGCAAGTTCCTTTCCATTGGTTCCAGGTTAGGAGGTTAGGATATTGCAAAATTGTGTTGAAAGCAGATTTAAGAGCTGTTAGACTTCTACTTACTAATTTGAAGTACTTTGTTTCCCAACATTAGATATAGGAAAAAGAATGAATATAATTTCTAGTGCCTTAATGATACTGTAAGCAATTAATGCACAAACTCCCATATATGTAATAAACCACTCAACATTTTCAAAAATGAATCCAAACCATTACAGTTATAATCTGGTTTGAAACTTAGAATGGTGGCCCAGAAACTCGTTATAATGTCTTGGTTCAAAGTCTATTTCATCAGCTAAGCCAGTCACAGACTTCAGTAAACTACAATATAGGCAAATCTTTTGTAATCCTATAAACAGGGTATCTGTCATAAAGGTAAATGCCTATGTTAAATAGTCAAAACAACATTTAAAGTTCATTTTTCATTTTTTTGTATTTACAAAATGGTAAAATTGAGGAGGTTTGGGAAAAAATCCCATATAAGCTCTGGAAACTCTCTGCACTTTGTTCCTTTTTGCTGTTGCTTTTAGCTCTGAATAAGCCCCATTACATTATGAAGGGTAAAGGTTACTTACCACCTTTCTCAGCTCCTGATTAGAAACTATAATTACATTGGGAGGATCCCCAACAGCTGTAGCAGCTCCTCCAATGTTTGTGAAGATTACTTCTGCAATCAGAACATGTCTTGGATCTAGATTCAGCACTTCACACAACCTGCACGATAACACACAGCAATGGGAAAGTTACACTTCACAGTTATACCTTACAATGATAATGGAAAACACTTAAGAGTTTGCTTATTTATTAACGAGCAGATTTGTAAGTACAGATTTTTTTTTTTTTGGCTGGATTTAAAAAGGTACAATGGGCCAGATTCAGACTTTAATTGATTTAATTGGTGTGTTTAGAGCAAAACCTTCTTATAGATTCACAAGTGCTAAAATACATTAGGGAGAGAATAGGGTGTTTGCATTAGAAACATTCCCGCTTGTACAGACTGACTTCGGACATTTATTGTCTACCACATCTAGAGGGAAAGCCTAAATAGTAAATTGACTAAGAGGGAAAGCCCGCTTGTGAGCTCAATCCAGCACCTCTGTAGGAAGGGTCATTTCTCTCAAACTTGGATAAATTAAAAGATGTGTTGATTGGATAGCATAGACCAAAACACATGCCCATCTTAAAAAAAAAAAACCAAAGAAGAAGGCGGGCAAGTAGGACTTTCTTACAAATACATCCAATTGTTACTTGATGCACAGCAGCTCAGTCTGAGATCCCAGCTGTCGCTAGGACCAGCGTTCTGGTTGCTAGGCAGCTAAAACGCTGGAGTGTTTTTTGGTGGGAGAAGCACTGAGCGATCACTGTGATTGATTAGAAGGGATAATCTTCTATTGTATTTGTATACTGGTCCAATAACTTTTCTATTTGGTGAGCCTCCCTTTAAATAGTCAGCAGTAGCACTCTGCTACTGATGATTATAACATTTGCTTCCTGCCCCTGCCGCCATGCAGATCCTGCTTGGTTTTGCTCAGTTTTCTCGCTTGTATTTGTTCTTTTTTTTTTAGTCTTGCCTGATCCCTATGTGTACCAGCATGTTCACCATTTTTCCCTTTTGCTCCCAGCCTTTTTCTCTCAGTTCCTCAATGTCATCCCATTTTTATGTGTATTCTCTTCATTGTAATTGCTCTTATTAAATCTGTGCTCCCTTTTATGTCCAGATTTACCAAGATGAGGGAAAGAGAAAGTGGAGCTGTTGCCCATAGCAACCAATCAGATTCTAGCTCTCACTTTCCTACTACATACTAGAAAATGTCAGCTGGAATATGATTGGTTGCTATAGGCAATATCTACACTCTACCTTTCCCACAGCTTAGTAAATCTGACCCTTTGGTGTGTGTTTATACTACACTTTCTAGTGTTACAGTCACCAAGGGAGTTTCTCACCAGGGCACAGAGTCTAACCCCAGACCTGGTTTTCACCAGAGGCCCTGATGGTGGGGATGGATTTGGCTGCTGGAGAGGAACAGGTTGCGGCCCCCGGCGATAGACCCCAAGGAAGATCTGCAGCGAAGAGGCCTGCACTGGAACCAACTCACAACCAGGAACCCGTGTGTAACAATGACTCTGCAGGAACCCTTGCTCACAGCACAATGAGTCAGAATGGATTAAGACTAGACAAACATAAACCTGTGCATACAAGATGGTTGTCAGGAACCCAGACATACTAGATAACGGCTGGAACCCACAGACCAGATACTGAGTAGGAATGCAGGATAACAGGATCCACCTGAGTGGAGAGAGAAGGCAGGACTCCAGCAAGCACCTGAGAAACGGCAAAGTGGAGATAGCACGAGTCAGCAGGTGAATAGGAGGCAGGCACTGGTAGTAATAATAAGTGCCCCCACAGGCAGGGTACAGATGACAGATACACGCTGCTCACAGAAGCTGACAACCACAGCTGACAAGGCTGGAGGATGGTGCACTCAGCAGAATACACACACACACTGCGAGAATGGTACACACAGCGGGATATACACACACTGCGAGGATGGTACACAGCAGGATACACACTGCGGAGATGGCACACTGCAGAGATGGTACACACAGCGGAATACACACTGCAGAGATGGTACACTGCAAGATGGGAAGTACAGTGGTACAACAGAGCTCTGAGTAGATGGAAAACTCAGGGCAGGTACAGAAAGTGAGAGACGGAAAACTCACAACACTCGATGAGGAGGACGCTGTACCAGACAAAAGGTTACTGGCACCGCACACTGAGAATCACAGACAGGGCAGACAACAAGACAGAGGCAGGCAAGGGAAACAAAAGGTAAACAAAGGGTAAACACCAAATGCATCCAAGGCAGATACATGAGGAAAACACACGATCAAACGCAGGCAGGACGCAGGAATACACCAGACGCTATAGCCGACAGGGGAGCGTTCCCGGGGAAACCTATTTAAAGGACGTCCCCCCAATCAGCATTAACCCCAGGCCAGGGAGACTAATTAGCAGACAGCTGAGGGAAACCAGACACTTAACTTAGAGGGAAAACTACACACCCTGCTAATATCTTCTCCTGCTGCATGTAACATCTAGTAGCATTTTGTGCCTTGCATGTGTCCATCTTTCACACTTTTCTTGTTCACACATTCTCCATCCTGCGCCATTTTTCTCTGCATCTTTTTACTCAGTCTTGTCTCTGCACTCTCTCCATCCAGTGACCGCATGTGTTTCTAT
>WWET01003212.1:105987-128889 GCA_011038615.1 Limnodynastes dumerilii | reverse complement strand
TATATATTTATTGGTCTTTAAAAGGTTAAATCTCAGAAATAGGAATTGAATCCATCCCAAAAACTTTGATAAGTGACAGAATCTGTCTCTAACTCTCAAACAAGAGACTTATTGTATATGTACCTTACACACCCTTACACCAAGGGGCATCAATGAGACATTGGAACTTGTAGTATCTGTAGTCAAGTGTGTTAAATTTCTATATTTTGTGTATATAATTATTCATATCATAATACATTTTTGCTTTGATATTTTTGTGGATATACTGTAGTTATACAATCATGTAGTCTTCATTTTTTTCCATTATTACTTTTTGTATTAATGTTTCCTTTTTTTTATATTTGTAAATTAATGTTCATTATAACATTATTGAATTATGTATTTTTATTATTGTTATTAATTATGGTTATCGAGTATATATTATATATCTTTGGTGGTTAATAGGGAACAGTATAGTTATATATTTCCTCAAAACAGGGATTCATATCCCTTTGGATTTATAGGAGTTATAAAAGCAATAATATAATATTAAATATGGTATATATTTTTCAGCTTAGACATGACCTTTCATTGAACCATTAGTAATAATATTGATTTTAATTATAGTGTTTTATTATAGATTAATTAATTTCTGGGTGTTTTAAAGAATTAAATCTATTTATGTGGTGTTCCTTGGCACTTGTATTAATTGGTATATATTTGCAGACTTGTTTCTTTTATTAACCAGTTAACAGAATGAATAATATCAACTGCCCCAGTTATTATAATGCATCAACACTTCTAATTCACACATAATGGCATCAACACTTCTGTTTGGTCACATAAACCACCAACTTAATATTTATATTAAGGTACCAACTTCACATCTGTTGAAGTGTGGACATTTTGAATTTTCTTTCTCTTTAAGGAGCATTTGTGTATTTTTGCTGCTATTGTGTTTATTTTGACTGTTTTTTTAGTTTATCTGGTACCAGATTTTCATTTTTAATTAATAAAAATTGTTACAATATTTGGAAACAACCAGAATTTTTAGTCTTTTAATCATAGTGCTTGAACACCAGTGTTTCTTTTTATTTGGTACTATATCTCAGAAAATATTTTACACAATAAGATTACATTTTTACTTGTCCATAAAGATTAATCTGTTAGTGCCACATTCCTAATTTTTATAGAAAAACAATGAAAAATTGCACATTTGGAATAGTATATATTATTGCAGATTTTTTCCACTTACATTTTTCAAAATCTACATGTTGTGTCAGTTTTTTGGGAAGGCAGAACTCAGCGTACACTAGCTGATTTTTTGCTTTATATTTTATTAGAAAGATAATGTTCTAGGGAGTGCCCTTGGGGATCTGATTTGTGAGGAAATGGTAGTTTTTATTTACAATTTTGGAAAATATGCCCCATTATAGAGATGGGAAATTTGCACATACACACTCAACTTACAGCCCTAAGTGTACACAGACTTCACATTAGAGGAGCAAGATAGAAGACTTTGCTCTGTGTTCTGGTAGGAAAATCAGCCATGTTACCTGCTCCAGGTGGGCTGGGGGATGTGTTGGGGTTGAGGGGTGACAAACAGTGTAAACATTAGGTTTCTTTTTATTGATAATAAAGGCTTATAAGCATCTGAAGGGCTTTAGCAGACTCCATGTTGAGTGCTCCTTTCCTTGTAATGTCGAGTGATCTGCCCCCCAGTAATATTGCATAATTTAATGAAATAAGCCACAGAGTGAAATATGGATGTATGGATGAAATATAAAAAGCTATGAAATTCTAGACAAAAAAAAAAAAAAAAAACTTTACTGCATGCGCAGTATCTATTCTGCCACAACTGAACATAGCTGCCGATGCGGTGTTCCATGTGGAAATCAGTCTACGCAAGAAGGGCAGGGCCACCCACCATGTGTATGAGACAAGCATGGTGGGTGACCTTTGGCATTTTAATCATACAGTAAGGGTTTAGCCTTTACATACAATCCTCTATCCCACACGAATAGAGGTTGCCCCTAAGGAACGGATTCACTACCCACACATAGAAGAGCAAGGGTAGTGCCCTTCTCTCCTCCATGCGAAATTGTGAACCAGAAATTCCATACATTAGCCACCATTGGGATGGCTACATACGGATTTTTTTCGCATATCTGGATCATGCCCACAGTTGTTTTTTTTTAAATAATCTCCCCCTCTTGCCTTTCATTGAATATGTTCCATTCCAACTACTTTAAGTCCACTTGGACTATTGTACTTCAGAAAAACATCTTGAGACACTGTGGTTTTTAAAACCTTTCAATATATTTCTGCATTGTTCCATGATTTTAAAGACCTTGTACTTCTACCTACATAAATTAAATTACAAGGACATTTTAGATTATACACAACATAGGAAGTGCTGCAGTTTATAAAGCACTCTATCTTAAATGTTAAACCATTATGTTGAAATACAGATGTTTATCTCCCATAAAACAACCCTTACGTCTCTTTGAAAGCCAGTGTAATTTCAGGTCCCTCGTATTATCCTGTGATCTGTTCCTTTTATTTAAAACACTGGAAGCAATGATATTTTTAAGGCTGATTTTTTTTTTTTTAAATGATCTGTTAGAATTGACCTCAATGTATGATCTTGTTTTACAATCAGATTGTTACACTATATAATTTTCTTATTCTAATCTGAGCATTTTAAAGTAAATGCAACATAAAATACTACTAAATAATTTTTAATCTTTACATGTAATATATCTTCTCTTCTTATACATGAGCCCTTGCACCAGGCCTCATCTAGAATATAATTTATACAGCCTCTTGTTTTAAATATTGTCAAATGAATTGTCCTTTGGAGATGTTCTTTATCCAGTTGTATTGATGAGCACTTTTAAAATGTAGAAAAGTGAAAACATCAACTTTCTTTTTGTATGTAAAAGTGCAAATTGAAGAACCCTCAGTAGAAAAGGCTAGGTCCAAAAATACTATGGATGCGGCATTATGCTGGTAAATTATTTTTAAATTATAATCATTGCAATTTTTTTAAAAAAAGAAACAAAATCCTGTTATCTGACCTCCGCGCCTTTCCAAATAATAAATAAAAACTCTACATAACGGCCATAGAAGACAAGGTCCACCCCAAACTCACTTCTTTCACCATGTTGGTCCTCATGACCATCATGTATAGGTCAGCGTAGCTTAGAGGGAAGGTGTTAACCATGGCAGTCCCCTTCCGCTGCAAATAATTGGGCTCAAACAAAAAAGTTGAGCATCAAAATAAACTCAATTGATTTTACAGAGAATTATTTAAGTTTCTCATCAGTATCAAGTAATTGACCTAACACCTGGTGAATCATCTCAAAACCCTTCTCATATGGTTTATTACTGTACAGAGATTTAACATCTAGTGTTAATAAAAAGAGTAATGTTTTTCCAACCAAATGTCAACTCATAGTGAATGTTTAGATTGCTGTATGTAGGATTTACATTTTTTTCAGGATGCGAAATTTAAACACAATGTGGTGTTCGCCAAAGCACCTGATGGTGGGGATTGACTTGGCTGGGCCCCAGTAGCAGGTTGCGGTCCCCAGAGATTAGAAGAGTAAGGAGGGGTTACATGGAAGAAAGAGGCCACAGATCAGGAAATATAGGTTCGGAAGATGGAGGCTAGATAACGAAGAGAGCACTGAGGGCTAGAACTAAGCATCAACAATAATAAAGGTTCAAAGGGCAATCTACACAAAGCACAATATGGAGAAACAGAAGAAATGTAGAAACTGCACAGTGTGCAGATAGAGAGGTACAAAGTTCTACTATAGAGGCAGCACTATGATGCAGATGGATGGCTCTTGGAGCCAGAACTATGAGCAGTTAGCAGCTATACTGGGAAATGCACTATATACAACAATACTGGTAAATGCACGGTGTGCAGAAATACTAGGAAATGCACTACGTGTATCAACACTGGAAAACGCACTATGTGCAGCGATACTGGTGAACACACTGTGTGCAGAAATACTAGGAAATGTACTATGTGCAACAATACTGGGGAACACGCTGTGTGATGCACTGTGTGCAGAAATACTAGGAAATATACTACGTATATCAACACCGGAAAACGCACTCTGTGCAGCAATACTGGGAGATGCACTGAGAAACAGATGGCAGGACAAAGAGTCCGACCACAGAGAACACAGCCAAAAGACAAAGACAATGTTACACACCACCGCAGGCATCGGGTGGTGTGTAACGCTGTGGCTCTTGCTCCCGCTTCTCTCCTGCACTGCTCCCCGCCTCCCGCAGCACCTCCGGTCTCTGGATCCTGGCAGCGTCCGTCGGCTCAGTCAGGGCCGTATGGGCGCCGCCATCTTGCGTCTACAGCGTCAGCGGTTCCCATAGCAACCCAGCCGCGGGCCAATCATCATCAGAGGCGGTCCTATGCTCCTGCACTCGCGTCCAGTCAGCTGTAGGGGATTCTGGCGCGAGTAGCAGCGCTTTCCATTGGTGCCCTTCTCATTTATCAACCTGGCACTTACTGCAGGTAAGTGCCGGTTATAGCTTCTGCTGCCCCGTGCTTTTCTGCTGTTTCTTGCCTCTCTTATCTTCTGATCCGTTGCCTTGTACTTTCTTGAGTGTCCCATCGTTGCCCTGCCTAGCTCCTCCTTGTAATCCTTTTGTGTACTTCTCCCCTCTTTTCATATTGTATTTCCCTGCCTGTATTTACCATCTCCTTTCCTGAGTGCCTGTTTATATTTTTCCCCCCTCCAGGGGGCTCCCCGCTGGTGTGCGTGAAGTGTGAGTTCCCTAGTCAGTCTGGTTAGTCTGTCCTGTCCTGTCTTCCCGGTTCTGTCTGTTTAGTGTTTATTGTTGTTTGTTTAGTGCAGTTCCTTCTGTTACTACTACACCCACTTACCTGCTTTGCTTATCCATTTCCTTTATCCCATTTTCCTGTTCCGGGTTTTCTCTAAGGTGCGTATCCTGAAGAAGTCTCACCAGCTCCAGTCTATCCCCACCATCAGGGGCTCTAGCGAACACTCAAGACGGACGCAGGCTCTACGTACTGGTGAGTTTACCCGAGTTCTCTCTCTCTCTCTCCGTGTGGTCACCCTGGTACTCTGTCCAGGTAAAACCAGGGTACCCTAACAGACAAGACTAACAGGGGAACTACCAAAGGTAGTAAACACACACTCGGGACAGATGCGAGGAACAAGCAGGAGGGCACACCGAGAGGGAGAGAACACAAGGGAAGTCCCAAACAACAAATCGAAACAGTGGCGCACCCAGACACACATTGAACATTTTTAAAAAGATGGGAAAAGAGGGCGGGGCTTTGCGGCCATGTGGGGCAGACTGACATAGATGAAGATGGTAATGGCCTGCGCTGCAATAGGGAAGCAGGTGGGGGATGGTGAATGGGTCATAACAAATTCAGCAGTGCTTATGCACTGACATGCCCTGGTCCATTGTATAATATGCTCTACTAATGCATTGTATACTGCTATTGCTATTAGATGTGTACCTTCAATATAAAACTACTATTTTAATGTGTGAAAAAAAGTAACTTATAAACCACCTAAAAAAATATATCATATCATATAGTGCCATCATATTAAGTAACTCTTTATCATTCTAAACAGTCCTTTACATCAACCGCTGCCACATTACAGTCTAATTCACTAACACACACAGACTAACTTTTTAGCCCGTGTGACATGACAATGGGGACGGGACGGGATGGGGTGGAGCTTATTTGTCCCGTTTTCAGGACTCAAAATGTTGGGAGGTATGCCAATATACCCTACACGTATTACATGCGTTGGAAACCCCCCCATTCAAAATCCTGTGTTTGTCACTGCGAAAAGTCAACAGCAAACAGCAGCAGAGCAGTGACTAGAGATCATGTTATAACCCACACCACAGAGCTAGTGGCACCAGAAGAAGTAAGGAGGCTGTACCAATCAGCAAAGATTACGGTCCCTGGGAAGCACTGTGCCAGAAAGCTGGCGCATGGATGAAGTCACCCTCATGTCCCTGATAACAAGGTAATGACCAGGCGCAAGGAGAGACTGAGAGAGAGACTAACTCTACTGCTGCAACCTCCTGACAATCTGTATAGTGGTGAAGTGAGTGACCCAATTCAAGAAATAATTGGCTGCTCAGGCGGATTCTGTGGATTTTGTTTAGTTTTGGCAGATGGTAATATGTAGCAATGACTAGGTGTGAGACAAACAGGAATTCACATTTAGGACCTGATACAGACCCCCGCATGAATGGAAAGCTTTCCGTATGTGCAGGGTTCTGTCTGCCCGACAGAGAGAGGGGAATGCACACCCTCTGTCACTCCCCTCTCTCATGCAGGCTTTACGCTTGCGCTGCCATAAAGACAATCGTGCGGAATAGCGGTCCGTATGACCGCTGGTCCGCACAAGCGTGGGAGCCCCCTTCCACATTGTACAATTAGCATGCTTCCCTTTGCCCACTTTAGTGGGCATAGAGGAGGCACAACCCATTTCTTCACAAATGGACTCGTATGGAACTAAGTACTATCGTAACACTAGCATAAAATCTGGAGGGCGCATGCACCCTCCAATCAAATCAGGCCGCTTACGCACTTTGTGTGTGTAAGTGGCCTGACGTTCGCAGGTCTGGATCTAGCCCTTAGTCTTTATGATGATCAGATCAGATCAGATTGTGCTTTGTCCAAAACATTTGAAAGCTTTGATAAATACATAGTGGTCGGATCTTTGGGTAAAATAGTAAAAAAAAAAAAAAAAATCCGCACAACAGAATTGTTTTTAAATCTTCTTAAGATATTCAATTGTATTTAGTTAACTTCTGCCGTTCTTTAGCCGCACTTTATCACATCCTCTTTAGAGATCTTTTAGTGCAAATTTTTCAGCTTTAGTTAAATTTGTATAATGATTTTCTCTCTTTTTTTGATCTTATTTTTCAGTTAAATCCCTAAAACTGTTCAATCTAAGTAGATAAGATAAAAACAATTAATATATTGGGGGTGGGGCTTCCATGCAGAGACCTATCCATTTCTGTAATCACATTGATTCAGCACTGAATGGACAGGGAGGAGGCAGGAAATCAGCACTAGGTTCTACAGGCTCTCTGATGCTGCTGCTCCACAGTTGCAGACAGCCTCTACAGACCAGTGCACTAACAAGTAGGGAAGAATGTAGAGCCGACGCAGAAACAGGGAGGGCACCTCTACAGCTTGGCGCCCCCCTGTGGTGCTTACAGCATTACACTGGCCCTGCATTCAAACAGACCTCCTCACCAGTTTGGTAATAGAAGACCTAGAGCAACACTTGAGGGGGCGGTCTGCTGCAGCCATGACTATCAGTGCTACTCACCTGCACAGATTATCACAGTGAAAGAGCTGATAGCCAATAATTGACTTCCGCTAAAGAGTTTTGTGGGTAAAGGAAACACACAGGCTACTCACACTGGCTCAGGGACCTGGAGTGAAACAACCCCAGAGGCTATCCACTACCTTGAAGCATCCCTAAGCAACACGATTTTTGTGAGAAAAGTTTTAATAATTGAAATCAAATAAAAAATAAAAAATTCTAGGTTCAGAGCCCTAAAAACTATGCCAGACTCATAAGGACACTTAAAAGAAACTTTTGAGCTTCCCATATGGGAGGGGTATCATGGGGTGAAGTTTCGAGTCAACACTATGAAAGTGCCCTGACTACAGGACTACCTACCTTACCCCAGTGTCCCAAAAAGAATGACAGAATAATATATATTTTTCTTATTTTTGTGGCATTACCAGTCTTTCCGGGATTTTTGAAAATGCATTTTTATGCTTTCATGTAAAGCTTTAGACCATAAAACAGTGAATATACAGTATTTTAAAAATGAATCTAAAACACTAAAATGATTCAGTTTTGTCACTACTTGCAAATACTCTTTCATAAACATTACTCATAAAGCCAGCATTGTGTGCTGTGTTAACCTCAAAAGAGGTTGACATTTTCAACAAAGTACTTAATCAAATGTGAATTCCCTTAAAGTCCACACATACCCTAGCATTATACCTCTTTAAACTTCAGATAACAAACCTTCATAATTAAACAGTAATGCAGTGCATATTTATAATCCCTGCTTGAGGTCAGTGTTATACATTGGAGACCTTATTCCTGATGCATTCTACTCTACTAGAGAAAACTTTTCAAAATATCCAGTGGCTATAAGCTTTTATTCTTAAGATTAGATACAGACATTCTACCAGATTGGGGATTTTGTTATTTCCTAGGTAGTTTCTTTTATTTGGGACATTAATAAAAGTCTGAGCATGTTGTATAAAGCTATTTGTCATTCACCAGGGCAACAGACCTGTCTAGACCAGATAAGTTTGGCGAATACATAAACTACACCATATAATAAATGCAACAGTATACATTTAATGCTATTTTTTACTGCAAATGTACTCATTACAAAGATATTCAAGATATGCTGGCATCTGTTTTTTCAAAAAGTAGCATTTGTAAATGTGTACATTTGCAGTAAAAAATATTTTTATTTTTTTTCAGTTTATTTTTTTATTATTTATTTTTTGTGAAAGTTGATCACATATTTTTAGCTGATGTACAATATCTATAGCTTGTATGATCAGCATACTTATCCATTTTAAAAAAGCAGCATTTTGAGGAGGTGACTGCCACTGCATGATATACAGTTTATATTTACCATTGCAAACAGGAGGGTTGAACCAGCTATTACACTATAAACAGTAGCCAAAGACAATAGAGGTCCCACAAAAAATGGCACAATAGTGAAAAGAAAAGAGCATCAATGGCAGATACCCTTAGGAACCCTAAATAGTACACAACCTCATTTATACAGACAGTCACAACTTGGGACTCATTAGTTAGTTAAAACTAGATTTTATTAAACCATGTTAAAAAAAATGGTAATTAAAAACAAGACGGGCGAATAAATTGAGCCATAGTGCAACAGACAATATTCATGATTATAAATAACGTATAAAATCAGCTGTTCACAAAATACATAATATTAATACAGCATGACAAACATGATGTGTATTCATAAAAAGACACATAATCCACTTTGCCAGCAGTCTAAATCCTAGCCCTAATAAACAACTAGTCACCTCACGGCTGACACTTCACACAAAAAGATGTGCTTATCTATCCCTTCCTAACTACATGGAGCCTGTTGCAACGGGTGGGGTGGGGGGGGGGGGGGGAGGCTCAACCCCCGGGAGCACCCGACACTGATGGTCTTCTATGAAAGGGATCTCCAGAGACTCCGTGACAAAAATATTTTAAAGTATAAATTTATCATTTTAAAAAATTATAGTTTAAAATATCTTTGTCTCAACCACCGGGAGCACCCGACACTGATGGTCTTCTATGAAAGGGATCTCCAGAGACTCCGTGACAAAAATATTTTAAAGTATAAATTTATCATTTTAAAAAATTATAGTTTAAAATATCTTTGCATATTGCTTCACTCTGTGGTGCTATAACGTGGACGAATTAGTCATGTTTTTAATAATATCGATATTTGTATACTCATTGGGCCGGATTCAGAGCTCCGGCCGCAATGCAATTGAGGCAATTGAGGCCGGAGTTCCGCGAAAAGTGGTACTGCGCAGTAATTTTGGAACGTAATCTACGTTACTTCTTGCAGTCTTTAAAACCGTGTGTACGCAATCTACATCTAGTTTTAACTAACTAATGAGTCCCAAGTTGTGACTGTCTGTATATATATATGAGGTTGTGCATTATTTAAGGTTCCTAAGGGTATCTGCCATTGATGCTCTTTTCTTTTCACTATTGTGCTATATTTACCATTGGCATGCTGAAATTATGGATAGATTGAAAAAGTTGTCAGTTTTGGTTTTGTAGACCTCAAATGCTGTCTGAAACGATTGTGATCATTTAATCAAGCACTTGTTTCTATAGAAACTGAAAAAAGAAAATGTTTTAAAGGACCCAACTAAAGTAAAAATCCTATTAGTTCATTATAACACAGCAGGAATAAAAATAATGGTCATTTTAAACAGGCCTGTGGTTGTTAAATGTCTGCCATTACATAAAAAAAAATTTAAACCTGAATATTGAAAACCATACAATGCAAGATCACCTTCCCATTAAAACTCAGCAGGGAGATGAAAGCAATTTGTAGGTACTGCTACGTGTCATCAACTTTTCATACTTTGTCTTGACATCTTGTTTCCACTTTTGTACTGTAAAGCTGTCAGACACAAAGAACAAGGCTTATTTGGAGCCCCTTCTTCTAATGCTGTATACTGAGCTTCCATACACTACTTCTGTCAATGTATTTTTTTTTTGCTTGATAAAGCTATGTACCATGAATCATGAAAATGTGTCTGTAAAATAATTTGGTTACCCAACATTAGAAATTATTTGTCTTATAATAAAAAAGTACCTTATAGTGACTGGAGTGAATAGCAGCATTGTGGTGACATTGTCAAGGAACGCAGACAGAATAGCCGCAATAAGACACAGAATGATTATCATGGGCCACACTCTTCCTCTAGAAAGCTGGTATGCCTGATATTAAAACAACAGTATAATAAGTATATGTGATTATACATAAACTTAACAAAAAGAAAAACACACTTTATGAAAATAACGCTAGTAAAACATTTGGGGCCAGATTTACTAAGATACAAGAAAGGAAAAGTGGAAATGTTGCCCATAGCAACCAATCAAATTCTAGCTGTCATTTTCTAGTATGTATTAGGAAAGTAAGAGCTAAAATCTGATTGGTTGCTATGGGCAACATAACCACTAGTCCTTTCCCACAGCTTAGTAAAGCTATCCCTTGGAATTCAAACTGTTACAATATCAATACTTCAGGATCAGTCACATTCACTTATCAAAAACTTTGAACCTTACTTACAGACTTATGCCTGACTTAAGTCTGAAATGATTTATCAAGACCTCAGCAACAGCAGACAAACGGTCAAACAAGAAACAACCATTATCCTGGTTAAAGTGAACAGTGCTTGCACACAGGATAAGGAGGAACAGAGATTTGGTTTTGTGGTACATTATCTCTATCCATACACAATAGAGATAATATCCACACAGAAAATTGATATATACATACACAAACACTTAATTCATGATTCTCAATAATTACTTTAAATATGCAATATCCAGCACTGTTTATTAATGGATATGCTATTTGTTGTCCTCCCAACAGTAACCATTGTAGTTGGGCACTTATTAGTGAATTTATAAAGGGGTTGCACTGGTAGCCTTTACTTCATTCTTAGTTTATTCAAAGGAAAGAAAGAATTTCTTGAACCCACAGCCTAGTCTAAAAGACCGCATATACGCAATCTACGTATCGAAAATACGCAAATTACGTACAATAGCTACTACGCATGCGCAGTAGCTATTGTTCATTGAATTACGTCCGTCTATAGAAGATGGACGTAGTTCTGGATCTGGCCCATAGCTAGTAATGTGAAGAAATATATTCCTAACTCTACCAGTTGCAATTGTGTGTTGACACGTTGCATGATAGTATAATCTATGTAGAACACATGCTAAGATCCTCTTTTGTATTAGGTTATATTCATAATGGCGTTTAGATTTCCGGTTCAGCGATTTCATAGGCGGTTGCTCTGTATCAATCTCTAATGGTACTATTATATTAGCATTGTGGGAGAAAAGTGGAATTGTTCATTTAACACAACGCATTGTATTGTATAACTGCTTTATAAGAGCTGAACTTGTGATTCACACACTCCCTGACAAAGTGACTTATGACTTTTAGTATATTCTGCTTACTAAGATCATCCTCCAGTATGAATGTTCTTGGTTTCCTACATTGATACAAAATCAAAACCTACCACTCAAGCTCCAAAAAGCAATGAAATTATGACAGTAAAGTTGGAGCCTTAATGTACATGTTCCTTATGAACTAAAACTGTAAAACCCTGAAAAGAACAGAATGTAGCGTTGTCTGTGCTTGTGCCAGTCTATAAGTAATGATTCTATCCCCAACTCTCTCTCAAATCCTTACCCTAATCCTCCCTTTCTATTACCCTAACCCCAACCCTCCCTTCCCCACAGCCTAACCCTAGCCCTCTCTTCCCTGCAGCCTAACCCTAACCGCCTCTTCCCCACAGCCTAACCCTATGTCTCCCTTCCCCGCAGCCTGATTCTAACCCTAACCTTCTTCCTTCATGGCCCTAACCCTAACCCTTCCCTTAAGCCTTAAAGTCCCCAGAGAGGTTACTCATCTCTTCAGTGCTCCGGCGTCCAGCGCTTCTGAAAAGGAATGGGTGATTACGGCAATCGCATACTCACCCATTCATTAAAAAAAATGCATCTTAAATGGCTGTCATTCAAAATAGAGACAACTGAAAAGGAACTTTCAGCTGTCTCAACTTCACAATGACAGCCATCAGTGTGGAGGCTCCCACCGCTGGAGACACATGATGGGGGATACTGGGAGCCGATATGACATGAATAGGGAATATTGGGGAGACTGGAGACACATGACAGGGGATACTGGGAGCTGGAATGGCATGAATAGGGAATACTGAGGAAAGTGGAGAAACATGATGGGAGATATTTTTTATATACATACACATACACACACACACACACTTATTCGCATTAAAGAAGCACTCCAAACTTCACAATAACTGGCTGGGGTGCATTTCAGAGTAATGTGTACAACATTTTCATAGCAGTGAAGCGCTCCTGGACTCTCATTCAAAGTTGAAAATGGAAAAATGTAACACTAACTTAATATCAACTTTTCAAGCTGCTTAGGCAGTTGAAATTAAAAGTTATTTAAAGACTGGAAGCCACTCGCCCAAATGTTTCACCACTTAATTTAAAGAAAGGTCTATGTTTGACACAGTCCTTTAACCCCTCTATAAAGAGTCTCCTTAATGATTCTGTGGAAAAAAAAAACTGTGAAAGCTCTACCTAAAATGGGGCATAATTTATCTAGAGGGGAGAGACAATTTGTATTCTTACCAAGATAGCATAATAGGCCCTGCTAATAAAGGGGGTGCTATTGTTGTACAGAATGTATGTGATTACAAGAGTGAAATTATGAGGCAAGAGAATAACCTGTATATGCTTTGTAGACTCCAGAGCAATCTAACAGGTGAATACAAAACAGAGTCGGGCGCTATTTTGGAGGGAACGGTACAAATCAGTGACATTCCAGCTATCCCTTGTAAAGCGCTTGTTACAAATGCACCAATAGTGCCTATTATCTTGCCTAAGGTGCATAAGGACCCACTGTCCCCACCAGGAAGCACGTGGTTCTATATTCCAACCTGTCTACATTTTTAGATGAAGGATACAGGATTTACCAATTTACCTGAAAGACACTAGTCACTTGTTGAAATTGAATTGTCTATCTACATTGCTGGATGAATTGGTAGTTTGTACGATAGATGTTGTAAGCCTTTACACGAGTATTCCTCAGGATGAGGGTCTACAAGCTACCGGCCAACTGATCAATGATAATACTAAGTATAAGTGTCGACCACTACCTTTATTTTTTTTTAATTGCTTGCATTGACATTGAAGAAAAATGTATTTATTTTTGATAGATAGTATTTTCTTCAGACGTCCAGGTGTGAAAATTTGTTCTTTTTGGCCGATCTCTCATGTGCAGGTAAATTGCTCCTTTACACATGCTAAATCGATGACCTGTTGGTATTTTGGTCAAGGTCTGTGAGGGAATTCAATGAGTATATAGTGAAGGTAAACTCAATGAACGAAATTATTAAATTTACCTATTCCTGTAGTAAGGAAGAGATTATTTGGACGTTAAAATCTCCCTTAAAATCTCAAACCATAATGGTTTGCTGTCAACCTCTGTATATGAAAAAAAAGTCTGCCACAAGTCACTATCCACCGGCCCTAAAAAAGGGTCTCCCTTATTCACAATTTCTGAGTGTGTGCAGAATTAATAGTGACCCGACACAGAGAGATTTACAACTAACTTCCATACTGCTGCTCACTATGTAAACTAGGATGACACACCGACTCCTCTGTCTGTACAGGGGAACGGATGTCTTTGCTTGCAATGATCAGCATGTGCAGTGGATTTTCACTCACGTGGGGTAAGATTGAGTCAGGGCTTGAAGTGATCGGGTATACGAGGGTATGCCATACAGTCACTTCTCCCACTGATTTAATTGAAAAGCTATAAATCTCCATTCACTTCTATTATTTCTATATTTTCATACCACCACTTCTAAATATCTATACTTTCACTTCTAAATTTCCACTTTGACCACTGTTTTGAGTTTATTAGTTTTGGGGGTTATATATGCGTTTTTGCTATTTTTGGACCCCGATGAAAACGGCTTCACGCCTCTGAAACATCGGTATTGGACTTTTCAATTTGCAACTTTGAATGAGAGTCTGGGAGTATTCACTGTTATGAAAATTTTGTATATATACATGCATACATATATATGTTTTATACATTCTTTTTTAGCTCTAAGAGAACCATAAATTATAATGTTAATGTACCCTATTATTATTAGAGAGATTAATACATTTTACAAATAATTTAGTATTCTTAAATTCACTCACAAGTTAATCTTTTAATCTTTTTCATACCTCTCTTGTCAAAATCAACAGGTGCAGTTCAATATCACAAGCTAATAAAATAGATAAAGCTGTAACTATTAAATTGGTTTCTCAAAACCAATTTCATCATGCTGGGAACAAATAATTGTCATTTTAAAAAACAATGACGAAAAGGTAGTCAATGTGGGAATTATTGCTTAATGTATGCCAGCTGATTACTTCAATCTTAATAAAAATTAACAGCAATTACTATTCATAATAATGATAAAATGAATGATGAAAATTAATTAAAAAGAACGATGTATAACAATGATAATAAATAGTCTAATTAATAGTTAAAATAAGGTTTTGCGTAAAAACTTGCATTGTCGACCATTACACGATGCAGATAAATATTTATAATGCTTTTCAAAGTATCACTTAAAACAACGAAGGGCCTGATTCAGACTTAAGAAGAAACATGAAATTAAGGACCAGATTCACACCTAAGAATTGATTGCAGGGGAGTCATATTTCATCAGTTGCAAACAGTATTAGAGTTGAGAGGTGATGTTTCCCAGCCCAAGTCTAAATAACAGTGTGATAGTAAAGCTGGTCAGTATCTGTGTGCAGTATGCAATTCAAAGATATATCCCTGCATGCAAAGAATACAATTAAATTGTCTCCCCCTGAAAACAACATGGTTTTGCTCAGGAGTAACTTTAGGTTCTTATTTTTAGAACTTTCTTAAGTGTGAATCAGTCCTTAATTTCAAGCTCCTTAAATCTGAAGCAGACCCGAAGTTAAAACGTTATCGAACTTTTTATCAAATGGAGAAAGCCTTAAATTCAGAAACAATAGGGGAGTAATCACATGTGAAGGCTTATTTGTTACATTCAGTTGAGGTTCAAAGTTTGTATAGCTAGGGCTGTGGAAAATAAATAATAAATGGTAGCCTTTTTTTCTTTAATACAATTCTACATTTATTCTATTTCTATAGGGGTGTTGGCTGCTATTAGTGTATACAATACAGTGAACTATGGCACATAGTAAGAATCGCTGACAGCTTTCCCATAAACTGTCTGAGAGGTAAAGTGTTATAAATTTGTTTATGCTACTTCTATGCAACTAATTTTATAATATACTGCTTATTAATTATATATTTCATTTCCCACACTCTCACTCTCTGGCATCACACACACAGGCCCTCCAGATGGCAGTAAACCTAGAACACCATCATTGAGAAAGAGTTAATCCATATTAGCTGCAACCAGCGCTACAGTAAATAACTACCTTTCCTGATGCATAAACTCTGGTGAACACATATTTTTAATCTCTACTGACTGGATGTAGATCTCTGTACCTGTTACACAGCAGTTACGCTGATATAGTCTGTGCGGTCCATCACTGAAGTCTCAAAGCCAGCCCATACTGTAAAGATTAAATGGTACTCCTTGCACACCTTGCAGAGTTTTTGCATTTTGTACGCCGGGAGATCCACAGCATCTCATTTGGCGTGCACGTGTTACAGTTAGGCTTACTTACCAGGTGTAAGGAAGTCTGGATTAGGTCCTATATCTCCATGTAGATGAAACCTTAATGAACATCTGTGTGAATGGTGCATAATGGTGTATTATGTCTATTCAATTTAATCAAATATCCTAAGCTATTCACAGCTTAACTATTAAGATTTGTCAAAAGAGAGCACATATCAAAATGATCTAAACCTTTGTACAGCAATTATCTGCACTGTATGGAGAAAATAAAGAACATTTTCATTTGTAAGTTGAGAATGCAATAAAAGTAAAACACAAAAGTTATTTAATGATTTCACTCACAATAAAACCATTTATCCCCGAAACCATGGTAAAATCTACTTACCTTTACAGCACAGTAATCAAAAAACCCTGTTTCAGAGAACACCGCCACAAGGATCATCTGAAAAATAAATTCAAGGGTACAAAAGTATTTTATTTTATCATGATAAAAATTCTTTAATTTTCTATTTAATTCAAACTGTACCAAATAAGTATTGAAAAGCTTGTATTTGAATTAGTTTTGACGGACATCTACGGTTATATTTGATCATTTTACGTCCAGCCAGACCTAGGATCATTTACCATTCTGCTCTGAAAGAGGCTTTTACATTCATTTATAAAGATGGATATAGCACCTGAACCTGATGTTTAAATAGCTTGACAACTAAACAACTTACAGATGTAATGCAACCATGGTTACATGTTTTATCGATCATTAAAGAACAATCAAGGGTAACCAAATTAGGTTTGTTAAAATAAATAGCTGCCATTGACTTTTACCTGGGCTTTAGAGAAAAAGCTTATATTGCTATATTCCAATCATCTTACACATTATTCGTTTAAAATCCCTCATGATCTAAGAGTATGACATTTCACCAATCTCTTCTGACTTAGGAGGATAAGATAAAATAGAGATTGACTATGGTCAGAAAACTGCCATGTTAAAAACTCAGGGAATCTCAAAGAAATGTTGAAACAGTCTAGAAAAGAAAGATAGTTCTTTTAGCATGAACACTATACAATATATAGCCAATGGTAAGGACTAAACAATATATCTAGTGTGTAAAAAAAATTGTCTATTATATGTTCACTTACAGGTGGCCCGCTTGGCCACATTTAGGACAATTTGTATATATTAAGGACCATACAATTTGTGCTGGAAAGGGTGGTACTCACTGCTAAATAATTTTTTCGGTACATATCTGGGGCACATGCAGTATAGGATGGTCAAGGCACTGTGATGATAAGTTGACAGTTGATAAACTATTTAGGTGGAGCTCTTATCCTCTCCAAAATCCAGAGACCTTTGTTTGTACATCACAGAGAACTGAAGTGAGGAAGGAGAGAGGAGAAAAGATAGGACACAACACAATTAAACTATTTTAAGAACTTATCCCACTACTGAGCTTGAGAGCAGGACTGTAGTGTCACCCAGATGTCTGTCGAGTAAAGGGTTTAGCAATGAGTAACAATAAATCCCATATTTTCTTCAGATACACCTGCTTCACAGAGCCGAGTCTACTCACCACCCAAGACGTGCTGAGAAGGAAAGGGCAGAGAGACCCGAAGAAACCAATTTATCCACTTTTTTGTAAGCTTGTTAAATAGTAAGTCCAATCCACTGGACTATCAACTTCTTAGTGGCAGGTCAGTCGCACTTGGGGCAGTCAGAATGGGTGTCAGAATTCCTAATCTTGGTTATCCGTCAGTAAAGATACGCAGGTCCCTAACCACGTCTAGGGTGTGAGGACTATTCTGGCTCCTCTGGGGAGACCCAAAGTAGGCCTTAAGTACAGTCTGCTGATTAATGTCAAATTTATACACAACTTTAGGTTGAAATGAAGGAACCACACAGAGCATCGCTCTATCCTGGTGTAGAATAAGAAAAGGAGATCTACAGAATAATGCCCTTTACCTCCAAAACCAATGGAAATCCTTCTACTAAAACCACTCAATGTATATGTGCCATATTCTGTGGTAGATCTGTCTAGACAGTGTCTATTCCTATATAAGAAACATTTTTCTATAAGCCTGTTTTGAACATACCCTGAAAGGTCATGCACTGATTCGTCAGGATATTCTATTTTCTTCTGTTCAGCAGCCAACCGTGTGACTGAAGGAAATGCATGGTTATCTGAAGATGAACAAGATATGGCACAATACCGATCCCTCTGATCCTTAATCCACTAACTTCCATAATATTTGTGAAAACTCTGGAAGCTATAGCCAGGCCAAGTGAAAGGGCTCAGAACTGAAAGTGAACTGAAATCACAGATGGCAAACCAGAGGAGAGTTTGGAATGTTTCTTGCGTGGGAATATATAGGTATGTGTTTTGGATGTCTATTGATGTCATCCTAAACCTTCATCCTGCTAATAACTGAAGGTATCCCATCTTAAATCTGGGCACTAAAAGCCTATCAACTTCTTAGTGGCAGGTCAGTCCCGCTTAATTCAAGGACCTAAAGTTCAAGATGGGTTAAAAAGGACCATTTGACTTTTTTTTTTTTTTTAAACAAAAAAAGTTTACATAAAACTATTCCCTCTGCTGGATGACCAGAACTGGGAAAAAAAACCTCCTGCTTCAGCAGAGTCTACAAGTACCATCTGAGACCTAATTTTTGTAGCTCAATATAATTAACACCTGTGAAAAAAAATTGGGAAGGATCCTGTTCCTCTAAGTATAGAGAAAAGTTGTTTTCTATCATTGCCAGAATCCAATTTTTAAAGCTAAAGCCATCCAGACATCCACAAAATAAAGCAAATGAGCTCCGACCAGTGGTACCTATATAAGAACGTCAGCCATCCTAGGAACCTGATGCTTAGAACCCCAGGACTGGCGATTTTTCTGCAAAGTCCACTTTCCAGGTGACTCCTGGAAGATCTCAGTATAGCCCTGAAGGTAGACCTGAAAGAGATCAATATAGAGCCACTAACTGATGTCTAGATTTTTGGGGATTTGCACTGAAAGAAACTTGCTCCTGCTTCCTGTCACGTGCACAAACTAAACTTGTTAGGGGCTGAAAACCTTATCTTCAATGATCTCCAATATTTGGGAATAAAAGGGGAAGACCTCTTCTTTTTTCTAATTAAGAGAAAACCTTACTGTGGAGAACCACCCTGGTCTGAAATATTTAAGACCTGGAGAACAATAATTTGCAAACTTTCTGAGAGTACCCGAAGCCCAACTCCCACCCATCTCAGCAGAAGAAATCTTATGAAAGAGAGCTGGGTGGGCATTAACTTTTGAAATGAGGAAGGCACTGGATTTAAACTGGCCACAGACTCCATTAGCTTCTGATCCCATGTGGGAACAGGCTGCTCATTGGGGCCAAAAACACAGAAGAGAATTCAGTACTCACCACTCTGGGCATTACATAAGGGAGATCTGCTACTGCCATCATCAGTGTCTTGACCAAAATTGGTCCATGGAAGGAGCAGCCAGCCCTGACTGACGCGGTTCGAGGAGCCCTTCTTGCCTGTCAGCAAACTGAGCAAAGTGTGTTCTGGTACGAACGTTCTCCAGAAAGTTTTGTGTGACATATGGAAGTAAATAAACATGTTATTTTCCTGTACCCGATTTCAGTTGCAATCTCCGGCCAGAAAATGTGAATTGCAAAAGAGAGACATCCGAAAGTTCCTTTTCGGATGTCCCCTTTTCGAATGCTTAACAATTTAGACTTTTTTATTTTAAGAATGGGTGATTCACCCATTCAGTTTCGCAATTCCTGATATCCCTCCGCCGCACCTCCACTACTGCTATTGCCGGACCAAGGGACAGGTGAGTAAACTATCTGTGTGAGGTAGGGAGGGTTAGGGTCGGGCTGTAAGGAAGGGAGGGTTAGGGTCATGCTGCAGGAGATGGTGGGTTAGGGACAGGCTGCAAGTAAAGGAGGGTTAGGGTCAGGCTGCCAGGAAAGGAGGGTTAGGGTTAGAATTAGGGAAAGGAGTGGGGGGACTATTTTTACTCATCATTTTGGAGCACGGAGCTTTCAGTGCTCCGTGGATAGATTGCTATGCCTCATCGAGGCAAATGCAATAAAAATCCCAGCCAGTTTGCAACTGGCTGAAAGGAAACGCCTGTTTCAAAAATCAGCCTTTCTGACCGGAGCCCCACACCCACCAGATTAGATATAGCACTCAGACATTATGCAGAAGTCCCTTGCCCTTTTTGAGGAAACTGTGGAGATTGTCACACAAATTAAATTGGACTATACTAGTAAATAGTAATGGTGGTGCTACAGATAAGAAAGCCAGAAAGTGTGTTACTTAATTAATATACTGTAACCCACACAAATACTCAAAGGTTATATTAATTGAACCCAGAGGAGAAACCCCAGAAAGAGAAGAACATAGCATAGACGCAGCTCTGTTCATGCAGACTCCTGTCAGGCAATGATGATTTTTGGCGGTTTAAAACAAATAACAGAAGAGGACTGCTATAAATTGTATGAGGGTATCAATCCATTCCTCCATCCAGGGAAACAGCTTGCCCTACCCATTGGCAGACTCCTCTTAGTTCCCAGTTCTGGTGTCACACCTTGTAGTTAGGGTAGCCCAATGTCCTCATTGCACCAGCCAAGGGTCCGGGGAATGCCGCCTTAACTGTCTGCACACCCTAAAGCGACAAGACTAGTTGATCTGTTAAGGTGGGAAAAGGAACCCCATAGAGTGAGAGTAGTAGCCAACAGGTTCAGCTGCTGCATGCTACCCTTGGCTTCCATAAGCTCCACAGTGCTAAGAGAGCTGGTGCTCTGAGTGCTCATTTTGACAACGCCTTGATCATCCCATACTGCAATGTCCTCCCTGATGAGGACAGAGGAGAAAATGAAGATTATGGAGATTACATGTATTTAGAATCTTCAGCTCTTCAAATATTATATGTGCATTAATAATTGTACAGGCTATTATTCTATTAATCTAAACTATAGTGCAATTTTGTCTCTATCTGAAGAAATGGTTCTCTACACTCATGCTTTCACTTAGATAGAAATAAAGATGACCTACAGCTCAGAGTTTGTCAACTGCAGTATATCAGACTTTTCCTGTATATTTATCTTTCTTGTTCAGTGACCATCAAATAACCTTGTATTTGGTCTGCAATAATCCTTGTTTCCAGGTTTTAAACTACATGACATCTGATACAATGTGCTTATACAGTCCATCGTCTGCTACATGGAACTATTACAATATCTTACTTTAGTCCTTTTATTCTTGCACTAAGAGGCCCAGTAGAGGCCTTCTGAACTCTACATTACACAACTACTGTGAATTAATTGAATGTACAGCATGCTATCTGGATTACAAAACTCTTATTTCCTGTATCATTTACAGCAAAGTCTTATCACAGTCTTGCTTATCTTTGAAAATTGTATTTTCAAGGATAAGCAAGACTGTAATAAGACTAAAATAAATTTACACATTATCACTTCAAATGAACGCAAAGTAATTATGCTCAAAAGCTAACAGACACTAAAAGAAAAAGGGTTAATAAATTTAGGGGTAAATGGAAAGAAAATGTAGTGGTTATTTTAGATCAATAATTCAAGTGAAACTTCACATTAGTATTTTATGTTATTTTTCTTTAACTTGCAATAAAGCAGCTAAAATCAACTTTAATAAATAACACATTTTATTAAAGTGAATACATTGTCAAGTTTAATTTGTTCATTCAAGCTCATAATATCATAAACAAGTTAATAAATTCCATTAATACACCCCAAAAAATCCTTAAATCTTAGAATAGAAGACCGCTTTATTTTTAAATTTGCATTTTTTGTGTGTGCATTTTAACATTTACATTTTAAGTCGTATTCACACATAACAGTGAGGTAGCTACGGACATATCTGCACCTAACTCACCCATCCTGCCCCTAACCTGACCCCCGTTTTTAGGTACCATATGGCACTTATAATGCCATGGGGCTACCTTATCTAAACTGTATAGCTTCCTTCTTAAGAAGGAAACTCCGCACGGACATTGCCTCCCCCCGTCCTCCCCGGCTAATCTGAATCCCTCCCTCCTCCCACTTCTAGCTAAAGACTCCTCGAGGAGGCATTACGCCACCTCTTTCTAACTAAACTACTCCGTGTAGTCTTTAAAGACCACACAGAGGCAATCTACATACCTACCTACCCGTGCATTTCTTAAATCTAAGTACCTAAGAAGCCGGAGCTTCTTAGGTATGAATAAAGCCCTTAATTCGTCATATCACATACCTTACAAGAACATTTTTAACATATTTTTTTTTTAAATAGGTTTGGAACAGCTTAAATGCATGGACTTGTACCAGTCTATATGATACTTGTGTGAACCATAACATTTATAATGGCTTTTTAATAGTTTGGGGAAAAATTCTAAATGCTTGTTGGCCCAGTTAGCCTTCCCTGTTTTTCCAAATTGTTTCTTCCCTCTATTTCCCAGTATTATTTGAATGTAGTCTTTGACTTTTTTCTATCTCTAAACATCCTTACCTCTCAACATCTCACTCCTTATGCTCCCATTCCCCAGCCCATTGCCACAAACCTAACAATTTTTTTAGTCAGCCTTTGTCAGTCAGTCAGCCTTTGTCAGTCAGTCCCCCCATTAAGTCTTCTGTAAGTTAATCTCTCCCACTTAGTGTGTTAGCTCACGTTCCCTCCTCCACCACTCCCTCCTAACTTCGCACTCTCTTTGCTACCCTTTTACCCCATCCCCACCTGGTGGCTCCCTCTCAACCTCTTACTGCACTCTATCCCCTGCTCCCTGATCTGCAAAGCTTGAAACCTCACATTTTGCCTTGCTGTATGTATATATATGTATATATATATATAT
>WWET01003212.1:93079-103976 GCA_011038615.1 Limnodynastes dumerilii | reverse complement strand
GGGGGGGGGGGGGGGGAGGGCTTAGCGTAACAACTCTCCTGTGTGAGCGTGTTTTCCATTGCTTAGGCCGGCTAAAGTTAGGGTAGCCTTCAGCCGGCGTAAGCAAGGGAAAATACGGCCGCAAAGGGGGAGTGTCGGGGAGAGTGGACTTGAGTACCATACTTGCTTCCTCCACTACTGGAATAGGGCATTCCAAAAAAAAAAAAATCTCAAGCTGGTTTCAAGAGTTTGTATCCTTTTATGATTATATTAAGAACCTGTTCAAGGTTATATTGATTTATAAGTTGTGATATTTGGACAGCCTTCCACCTACTGGTGTCACTGAGTTAATTGTCTAAGGGTGATTTTAATGTCCCTTGTCCTTAGGGCACAAAAATTGTACCTTAATATTGCACGCTCTCCACCTCTGATACTTTCCCTGGCATATAAAGTTTTAACCAGCTTCATTTCTCACCAGATGGTTTACTATTTCTTACTATATTACTATAAATATTTATCTTCAACTAACCAAAGCATCAGACACAAAGCCCTCCTCGAGACGACTAATAGCCTCTGACCTTGTGGCCAACCTCACTGAGTCTACAGATGCCATGCAGAAATATTCCACTGCTAACTAAGTCTTGTACCATGAGTTCCATTTGCTTTACACCATCCAAGATATTTCTTTCTAGATTGTTAGTGAATGCACCCAATATCTATTGTTGGGTTTTATTGGCCTACCTCTTCCATCACCATGACTCAAACACCTGCAATTATGGAGATCTTCTTTCTAGTCTCTTCTATATTGAGTGACTTGTGTATAAGCTTCAGCAGGTTATCCAACAAATATAGATTAAAGGTGGTCTCTGTGAAATTTTCAGAACCTTCATTAGAAAACACTGATGCATCTGAAAAATAGCTGGCTCATCTATAGTATATCTGAATCATCTGTTGCTCAGTACTGACCTTGTGCTTTTAAATGAAAATAAAGTAATCTTTTGTAATGAATGTATCTGCATTGCAGTTTTCATTACTTGTACACACTCTTTAGCTGTACATTGTGAGCAAGTGGCCCCTGAAAATCTTCTTGCAGAGACTTATAAAAAAACATAAATCTAGGGGAATGCAAAAATGTTTGTTTGCCCTTCAAGTCCACTTTCTCTTTGCTGGTCTCAGACCTATCAAAGAAAAAAGACTAATACTACACAACTGGCACCCAAACACTTTTAAGTCTTCCCTGTACAGCTGTTGCTAAATTCACTCTGCCCGCTTTAATCTCGGATTATTCTGAGATAGCCACATTGTCTTTCCTCTTAGTGCCTCTAGTAGCCCTTGATTGCTGACATCACTGAATTACTGGCTGCTGTTATGGGTAAAGCCAGAAAGCAAAAGAAACATTTTCCTACACTTCCTGTTCACACCTTCCAAACTCCATGAACAGGATAAAAGATACAGTTCTGAAATCCCTCTGGTTGCTGACATCTTCGAATTCCTAGATGCCACTGCCCAGAGAGCAAAAGAAAACCTTTCCTACACTTCCTGTTCATACTTACTGACACATATAATCCGTTGTCTTATTTTCTCCTGCCTTGGCTCCAGTGAAGAAAAACATTTGTTAAATCTGCCATGGAGGAGGTAGAAGAAATTTGAATTGTATGTAAGATCCAGATTCTGTCCTGGTACTGCAGAGCTTACACATGCACCAAATTACCAAAAAGGGACTTTTCTAATACTAGTAATCATAAAAAGCCCCTTTCGCGGAAGCATGGACCTGGCAATATGTGTTTATGAACATGGGAATGTTACACTACTGCTCCTAAGCATTAAATCAATTGTGACTAATTATTAATAATTTGTTACTATGGGCCCGATCCAGACCTACGCTAGCTGGCGTTAAGACGCCAGCCAGCAGCGCAAGATCGGCCTAAAAGCCGATCAGCGCATGCGCCAGGTAGATGATGCCCGGCGTAGCTACGGCAACGCCGGGCATCCGTAGCAGCGCCGTAGTAACGCTGGAGGGGGCGTCCCCCAGCGTTACTACGTTCAGGTTAGTGTAGGTGGGCGAGGGGAGTTAGTTTAATGAGGGAGGGAGGGGTTAGCGGGCATACGCTCCTGTGTGAGCGTATTTTCCTTTGCTTAGGCTGGCTGAAGTTAGGGTAGTATCCAGTCGGCGTAAGCGAGGGAAAATACGCTTGCACAGGGGGAGTGTCGGGCAGAGTGCACGCCGATACGCTGTGCTTTACTAAGCACAGCACATCAGCGTAGGTCTGGATCAGGCCCTATGTGTGTATACTTAGTGCTTCCACTGTGAGGCAAGAGGCCTTTTCCAAACAAAATCAACCACAACCCTGCAAGCTAATATGGCAGTTGAGAAAAAATTACTACTGTCTGATTTTTTTGTGCTTCAAGCTGTGACATACAATTACTAAATATGAGTGTTTCTGATATTAATATCGCAATGCATACAGTATGTGAACCTCTTGTATCTGTATGACACTGCATACTTACAGTACAGTATGTGTTTAGAAATATGGAAAAGTTACGCTGTTGCTACAGGGATTTTAATCATTTGTAACTCACTTATGCCTAGGCCACAATTATGTCAGTTTTTAAATTGTCATTTAAATAGAACAAAGGTTATATCAGGAGTTCTAACTATGTAACCAGGGGCGGATAGACCATAGGACTTACAGGGATTTTTCTGGTAGGCCGGTGCCCTTTAGAGGCCACCCAGTGGTCCTTTTTATATTTGAAGAAAACTAGGATGTTTATTTTCATAAGTTACTATAATGATGTCTGTATATAATGGAGATCATTAAGATGTTGTATGTATTGCGTGGTGGTCATTAGGATGCTTTATGTATTGTGTGGTGGTCACTAGGATGCTCTATGTATTGGTTGGTAGTCACTAGAATGCTGTATGTATTAAGTGGTGGTCACTAGGATGCTGTATGTTTTGGGTGGTGGTCACTTGGGTGAAAGAGACTACCTGCTTTGCACAGAGGTCACTATAAATACTATATAAGCAGATGCTATATTTGCTTGCAACTCTTTTACATAACACTTCTTCTTGAACTTAATGGTCAATACATAACACTGCCCCCATTTCATATATTTTGCACAACTTTTATTAAGGTTTTGTATTCTGCACTAATCCAGTTTACATATGTTTTGATCTTTTTTTCACATATAGAAGTTGCAATTTACTTGACTATATGCTTTATGAATAAATGATGGGAGGTGTGTGTGTTGGGGAAAGGGGGGGAGGTTGATATATATTGCCCAGGATGCTATCAGACACGAGGCCCAGCCTGATGTTATCTTCTCACTGTCTCTTCCCACTTTTTAATAGAGCTGTTTACATCTCATCTAATTCCTTTAATCTGCCCAACCGAAGTACAAGGCTAAGCCATTTCACATTTTCTGAAGCTATGAATGGATAAGAATGGATCAAATGTTGCCAACTAGTTTACCTCATGAAAGTCTTTATTTGATGTAAGTGAATATAAGTGCATTAGGCGACATCTGGCACTAGCCCAAGGCAATGCTCCAGTTTTAATGTAACCCAATTTTACATGTACATCTTTGCACAACTGCATAACATATTTTTATTATTAGAATTGCTTTTACCGTAAACCTTATTTTTTACATATTAAAAAAAAATTTATAAATCCTAATATGCAGTTAATAATTTGAAAGCCACTGTATAAATGCCATTCAAATGTTACGTAATGTTTTGCTTAAATTCACAAGAATAAAGATCATTTTCTATTATTATAGCACTAAATTTCAATTAAAAGTCAACTCTTTTACATCAAACTATAAACTAACCATGACTAATTCTTCGGACGTGTAGCTGTTTTGTGATCTGAGTGCATTGTTAACACCCATACTTCACAAGGCTACAAATATGAAATTTCATGTTCAATCTAAAATATTTACTTTTCTTTCCAATTATTTAAAAGATTACATAAACAATCATTTATAAACTTTGGGCCATATCCAGAACTGTGTCCAACAGGGGACTTACGCAAGTAATTTGCGTAAGTCCCGTCTCAGGAACAGCTGCGCATGCACACGCCAGATGTTCCAACAGCGTAAGTACTAACGCACGTAATGGAGTTATGTACGTCAGTACTTACGCTGGAGGGGCTGACCCTTCAGTTAAGATGCCCATATCCCTGCCATACAGACAGGGATAGCCATGTAAATGAGGGTTCAGGGACGGGGAAGCCCCGTAACGACTAGGTCTTCGGCCGTATAGCTGCAGACCTAGTCTTAGAAGTTAAGGTGGAAATGTGGACAACAATTTGGATTTTCTACCAACAGCGGGGAGTGCAGGGAGCATAACTATAGACCCCCCGCATGCTTAGGATCTGGCACATTAACAGAGTTTGTATAAAATCATTTTTTTTATGAAAAAATCATTAACATGTAATTTACAAAGAATGTACGGTGTACATTGTTTTCCCAGGGATGCTGTCTCCGTAAAGAAAATACTATTTCCAAAATAGAGACAGCTGAAAACAAAATCTATGGAAAATGGTGGCAAAGGTTACTGAGAGTTGCATCACATATGACTATTTTAAAATACATTTGTGTGTATTGTAAAGCGCAAAAGAATTTTAAATTGCTCAATTAACCAAATGCAAAAATCCTATTCTGTTTGCCTCAAGAAGAAATTTACAACATATATATTTGTAGATTCAACTAATCTATAACTTACTATAAAAAGTCTTGAATTTTAGCGGACAATGAATCTAACATAGTATAAAAGCATACATAAATAATTGTAAAATATATACAGTTTTAACATATAATCTATGCCTTAATCTTGTCATTCTCCCAGAACGGTTTGTCACATTTAAAGTGATCTTATGTTCAATTTGGTGCCAATTTAGTTTTACAGTCATATTCCTAATGTCTTAGCCTTTTCTCAAATATCACAAAAAATGCCAAAGCATTTATGTTCAACTACTGTAAAAGACAATTGCAGGAAATAATGACATTTAGTATGTTTAGAAGAGTTACCTTACAGTGTTTGCCCTTTCTACATATTTATGAACATTCTATATTTAACAACCAAGGACCGGATCCAGACTTGAGAATATTACTCTACTTACGCATGTAAAGTGCATAAGTGGGGTGTTTGGAGGGGAGGACACACGTGCCCTCCAGTTGATAAGTGCTTTCACGCATCTATAACACGGAACTTGGTTCCAAACAATGGTAATTTATGAAGAAATGGGTGGTGCTTCCCCCTGCCCGCCAAGGTGGGCAGGGGGAAGCATTTACATTTTACAGAGTGGGTGGGATTAGGTACTTACAAGTGGATCAGCAGTCAGATGGAGCACTGATCCAGTCGTGTGACTTAAGGCTGTCATATGGCAGTGTAAGTCACACAATGGGGGGAGGCAGGGGGAGTTCACCTACGAAAAGCGTGCAGGGGTCTGGATCAGATCCCAAGTTATCAGTGGTCAAATACACAACTGTAATAATATTTAAGGATATAGGAGCAGATTAAGAGAAATTAAGAGAGGAAGGTTACACCTGGGCAAAGCCATGTTGATTTCAGGGGAAAGGTAATTGTATTGCAGGGAAATATCTTTACGTTTGCTTATGGCCGCAAATACGCTCCACTTACGCTATGTAGGCGGGAGGGGGGGTCATTTAAATTGTACAGTATGGTCTGGGTTACATAGTTACGACCATCGTGTATTTACAGCCTGCCGTAGTTACGATTACAAAAGTTAGGGTAGTGTTCAGCATGCATAAGGCAGTGTAATTACGGACGACTGGTGGGAGTGCTCGGGGAGTGCATAGTATTTACGTTTGCGTAAATACGATCATCGCTAGCTCGTAACACAGACGTAGGTCTGGATCTAGCACATTGATACTCTTCTTGGGACAAAAGTAACCAATTGCCATGGCTCATACTGGTGCCGCCTGTGGTATATCTGATTTTGGACCAGATTCAAAGTATGACAACATAAATAAGAAAAAAGGTGTAAAGTTACACTTGGGCAAATCCATGTTGATTGCAGGGGATTCATAGTTCATCTATTGCAAACAGTATTAGAGTTGAGAGGTGAAGTTTCTTAGACCAAATCTAAATAACGGTTTTAAAGCTGTTCAGTATCTGTGTGCAATAAGCAAAGGCAAAGTGTTCTCTCTGCAGGTAATGAATAAAATTAATAGGACTCCCTCTGAAATTAAACATGGTTTCGTTCAGGTAAAGTGTCCCACCTTATTTCCTCGAATTTCAAACTCCAGATCTAGTCTATTAATAAAATACATAAGTGAGTGACAGGAAATCCCATGTTAATCTGGAATTTTACTTATCTATAAAGCCTAAACTCTATTTTTTAAAGCAGTATTATTATTTTTCCACCACATTCTTAGATCCAACAAATTCTATACATAATTGTGTCTTCAAAACAAAGCATTTATAACATTCACATATATTTTCAATTATACCATAAATCAAAAATTGTCCACCTGCGTAGTGGTTACATTATAAAATAATTACCATTCCAAACAAAAGTGCCAGTGTTTCATAATCAATCCACTCGACTACTTTCACCAAGCTAGGTCTCTGCAATCAAAAAGAAAGAATAATGTATTAAATGAAGCTGGTAATTACCCATATAATGATGAGATATACAAAATATGTATATACTCCATTTAATAATTAGCAATTCAAATGTGCATAAATGAATTGGAATTAACATATCTATTAACAGTTTTTTTCCATTGTAATCCATAAATGGTCATTTGGAGACAAAAAAAATTTCTGTATCTTTCTTATGCTTTTCTTTCAGGTTCACTGAGAGTGTAAATATATGAATCCTAACTGACATGTGAGCCACAGTTAGACATATTAGTGCCTTACTTGAGCAACATTAGGCGCTGTTCTGCTTTTCCAGCAGTGTTACGCAAAAAAAAATTTGTGAAGAGGTCTTTACAATAGGGTTTCACTACTCAACGCAAAAATAAGCTTCATCACAGTGAAAATATTATCTGAAGAAATTTTATTTTATTTAGAAACTTTTCGCTGGTGTTTAAATTTAACATGGTTTATGTTAATTACAATAATAAATAACTGCAAATATTTAATCAATTAATACTGCAACATGATTTTGAAAGAAAGCTTTGAAGAAAGTCTTTGAATTGTCAAAAAAAAAAAAATCAATGTTTCATAACGATAAACAAGATATTTAAATACCTTCATTAAAGTGACATTACAGTAGTTAATATGAAAAGAAACAAAATCTTGTTTATGTAATTTAGTTATTTGACCTTAACCAGGTGTAAATATGTATAATTACTAAATGTGCCCATTTGATTTATTCAGTGAAGAGTGCAACAGATGCATGCAGAAATTTTATCTTACTATGTTTCAGTTAAAGCTTATCACAGCATAACCATGGTACAAAGTTAATACTGAATGAAAATAAGGAGCTATCTCTGAGTTCAAAATAACACTATGGGTTGGATTTACTAAATGGCGGTTTTCAAAAGGCAACTATTTTAGGTGCCTTTTTTTGTTTTGAGGACCAAGATTTTGATATCACGGTCTTGATATTTTAATGTTAAATAAACAGACCAATGGGTTTACTGTGCTTTAGTATTATACTATTATAATTCACTGATTGTGATAGAATCACCACTCACTACCATTTAATTTACCATTTATTTCAAATAAAATACATTGTCTTATTAGCACTTAATATAAGTCTTTTAGTGTCTGCTCTATTAATGATAACCAATGATTGGTGTTAGTCGTCAAGACACCATAGTCAAAGTTTCAGCCCATTGCTCCCTCCTACCCATCCTACTGCATCCCACAGTAAGGGCCAAATAAGAAACACCTGCTTAAAATGTATTAACTTGATTGGAATGGTCACGATCCAGTGATTACTGGAGCCTGTGTCACATGTGTGACAAAATGAAAAACAACTACTTGGACAGTTTATGCCACAAATTTACTTTGCCTTAACAATTATGCCACCACCAAGGTTTTTTTGTGAAGAGCTTAAGTTCTTCCTAAGGAAGCCTTCTTTCAAACTAATCACAATTTACTTTCATCAAGGGTGTTTGGCTCTCAGCAGGGAAGACATTCATAAGTTCACTCCATGCCCCGGAGAGTAAAAAAAAAAACAAAAAAAAACGATTACCTCATTCCTCCGCACCTAGTGTAGAGTTGACCAACGCTGATGGAAACTCAGCTTTGGGTGTTGCAACATAATAGTACTTTCTGGAGTGTTGGCCTCCATATGTCTATAAGCCCATGCATCAGCTATTCACTCACCTTCTGCTTTCCCCAGAAGAGAACTTCAGGTCCGGTTTCATCCAATACATCCAATCAGACACCAATCTCGCTGTTGCTCTATATGATGTTGCTCTATAAGCTGTCCTACCACCAAGCCTCACCTTCTAGGGAGGCAGAAGCAGCACGGAGCAGCGAACATTTTTCAAAAGCTGCAGAGTGAGGTAAGTTATTTGATACAACATCTCTGTGCAGAGCCTGGTGGGGAAGCTACCAAGGTGCTTCAGCTGAAACACGTGTTGTTCCTCAGCTCCATAGTGACCTAGTTGGCATCAGACTCTTATTGTTCTGGTAAGCAGATTGCCTTCTTCTTGCCCAGGTCCAACATTATACAACCCAGACATGTTTCCATCTCTCCAAAGCCACATTTTGATTCTTACAACATAACCGAACGCCAGTTTCCTGACTAATATTGCTCTCCTCGCCTCACACTTATGGGAAAAAGTGTCTCCCAGAACCCTTGATGTTCACTTAAATGGCAGTTGAAACTAATTCCTTCCCTCCTGGTTTCCCTTCTGGCTCAAAACTGGCTCAAAACACAGAACACCCTCAAAGCCCCTGGGAAAACAGACCTCTACCAGGAAAGTGCCAGATATGTCCACAAGCAACAAGTGCAAGTTTCTTCCCCCACCTTACCTACAGACTCCTCCACTATTACAGACAATTCTCACTTGTTCACTAGAGCTTTCTCTCCAGTAATGACAAGTTAGCATCATCCTACAATGCCTGGAGGGATTGAATACACTTCCTACCAAGCTATATCTATAGACACAGCATTTACAATAAAAAATGAACGCCAAGCTTGCAACAATACAGCTAGAAATATCCCAGACTTCCTCCAGAGTGGAAGTGCTTGAATTTACCCATGAAGAACAAGCCACTCACATCTTCATGACACCTAACTGTGAAATCAAAGATATGCAGAGTCACTTTAAAGACCTAGACAACGGAGGTAGGAACAGTCTCAGAGATTGGGGGATACAGGAGGATGGCCAACCACAGGGCCTTGTGGACTCTTACTAGGGTGTTTAATGCAGATCCTAACAACCTGACAGAGCCCATAGAACTCTCCATCCTAGCGGTCCACTACAGAGGCTCCAAGAGATGTTATCTGTCATATCCACTACTACAACATTAAAGAAGAATTTCTCCAGAAAACTAGAAGGAGGGACAATCTAGAGTTCAACAGTGACAGACTCTAAAAATGTAAGACTTTTCCTGGTCCACCCTACAAGAATAAAGATTTTTCATCCCTTCATGATGAAGGGTTCTAGAAGATATCCCCTCTTTCTGCAAGATACTGGACCTAACTATACCGCCTAGTGTCCCGGGCCCGGACAGAGAGGGGGCCCAGGATAGCCCCAGGACACCAGGGCCATAACTAGGGTGGTGCAAGTGGTGCCACAGCCCAGAGCACGAGGAGAGGGTGAACGCAGCTGACACTAACAGCCGATGAATCTCCTGCTGCTCTGCAGAGAGATTCTCAAAGATTTCCACAGTGCCTGACAGGTTGACCAATCAGGGAGAAGCTGAGATCATTGTGCTACTCCCTCATTGGCTGCTGCAGCTATGCACCGCCCCCACTTCCTCCATTTCCTCCTTCCAGTCCACCTCAGCGTCTGCAGTGTGCACAGCTCTGCTAAAAAGTAAGTGCACAGCTCTGCTAAAAAGTAAGTGTGTGTGTTATGTATGTATGTATGTATGTATGTATGTATAGTGTGTGTGATATTATGTATGCATAGTGTGTGTGTGTGTGTGTGTGTGTGTGTGTGTGTGTGATAATATGGATGTATGGTTTGTGTGATAAGCATGCATGCATGGTGTGTGTGTGTGTGTGGGATATAATGCATGTATGTAGTGTGTGTGTGTTCTATTATGTATGTTATATGTGTTTGCCATATTATGCATGCATGCATGCAATGTTATATGTGTGTGTAATATAATGCATGTGTGTAGTGTGTGTGTTCTATTATGTATGTTATGTGTGTTTGTGTGATATTATGAATGTGTGTGTGTGTGTGTGTGTGTGTGTGTGTGTGTGTGTGTATGAATCTAATGTATGCATGCAACTATATTTATGTGTGTGGTTATATATCTAAATATTTGATATATCTATATCTATGTATGTGTATATGTAGAAAAATGTGTGCATGTGTGTGTGTGTGTGTGTATGGGGGCATATTAGTTACAACTTTGTGTCCTCCTCCAGACGCCTGAAGGAAGGAAGAAAGAAGGAAAAGTGAGAATGCAAAGGACTTCAACTCCTATCATCAGGGTTCTAAGGAAGAGTAGAAAGACAAGAAACGTGTGTGTGTGTGTGTGTATATGTGTACACATACATACATATATATATATATATATATATATACACACACACACACATATATATACATACACAGGGGGCCTGCATATTTTGTCAGTCCTAGGCCCCACAATTTCTGATGGCGGCCCAGATACCACCCCTCACAGAACGGAAACAAGCCTGCATTCAGCTACAGACTGCCATAGTGCAGATTGACAACTTGCCCAAAGCTGCTTCTGGCAACTGCCCCAAAGATTCTGCATAAACTCCCTCATGCACAACACACT
>WWET01003212.1:51216-82583 GCA_011038615.1 Limnodynastes dumerilii | reverse complement strand
ATATATATATATTTATTATAATGTATTTGATCCAACAGGAACGCACAATCCAAAACAATTTGCCACAAGTCAGTTGGTGGCCAGAGTAATTTCCTGTTAACTAGTCCATGTTATTAATCATCCACAAGCAGGACTCTTAGATCACCTGGTGAAAACACCAGATCATCATTTAATAACAGCTTTCTGATGGAACCTAGATCCATATTCAAGGACTTACACTGAAACATGCATACACAAACCCCATTTTGTTAAAGCCCATCTGGAGTAACTGTACTTAAAACAACGCAGTGGTGCCACTAATCTATGGGAAGGCATTTGTAAATTTATCGAGACAAACTCCAGACCATCAACCTACTGACTGAATTTCTGGTGAAATAAATCTCAAGTACTATAAATAGAAGCAATATTATATATCAATTTATTTATAATTAAGAAAAATGTAAAACTACACTGCCACAAAGTGACAATTTTTATTTGCCAAACATACCACTTAACATGCTTTTGGAAATAAAAATGGAGGATTACAAAAATATATTTCAATAATACCACATCTTTTGGATAAAATTGAACAAAATCATTTTCTGCTTTAAAATTAATTCTACAGAGGGGGATCAGTGATTTTGAGATAATGAATCTGTGTTGTGTCAAGTAATGGTAGAACCTTTATGTATCACCTTAACTAATACAGAATTACACTCTGATCTGAGAAAATAGCAAGTGACAAGAGGATACAGTAGCTTTCCAGAGATGACAGGGCCAACATCTGCCAAGGGGTGCTTTTATCAGCATACGTACTAAATAGGATCTGCAGCAATACAAAAAATATGTCATTAACAAATTATTTATAGGCAGCAGATACATTCATCAAACTACAACTGCAGTATAATGAGATGTTTTCTGCCCTCAACTAAATTTTAAACAGGCTTCAAATACAAAAAAAATTGTGGTTGCATGCAGTTAGAAAACCAAGTGCTATAATACTGAAATTGTATCCACCCCATTAAGTGAATGAAATTCTAATAAACTTAAAAGAAAAAACACTTGACAGATAATGCGCTTGTAGAATAAACGTAGATCATTATCTACATATCATTCCAATTGTACATACTCAGGTGGAGATTTAATTAGAAATAGAATTGGCTTATGCTGCTTTAAGATCACCACCACAGCAATAACTCAGGTTTTTCAACCCAGGTTATTCCCGTGGATTTTCGGTTAAATAAAAAGTCGCATGGGACCCTTGAAACACTGCAGGGTAGACCCGGGAAATTCTGGGTCCCATGTCTGCCCTAACAGTGTGAAGGGCTATGAACAGCTCTGAAAGAGAGATTTGTTTACTATAGCTATAGCAATAGTAAACCAATCCCTCCAATCAGGTGTAACAGATGAGACCCGGGTTGAAAAACCCGGGTGGCACCTTTCACGCTACCATTTTACCACACAGGAAAAAACCCTTCTCTTAATGTCAGTCTCAGTGTCATTCTATTCCAAAAATGCTGGATAAACTATTTTTCAAGACACTTTAATTATGATAAGAATTAGCCACATCATAATTACTTAATAACGTAATGATTTACAGTTAATTTATATTTATTTATCTTTTAAAACAACAGCTTCTTAAAACTTGTGACACATCAAGCCTGATCTGGTCGTGCAATATAATATGTGCATAAACACAATCACTGTTAAGTCAGTCAATCAAGAACAGTCTGCTATGATGTGTGTGCCTTTGGACTTACTGTATGTATGTACGCATACACAATAAATCCAAAAGCACACCCAAATAAATAACATTTTACATAAATACGCGTGTGTGTGTGTGTGTGTGTGTGTGTGTGTAGCAAGGACAAGGACTTATCTTTATGGAGTTTTCATGTTCTTCTTGTGTCTGAGTGGGTTTCCTCTGGTTGCTCCAGTTTTTTCCCACATGCTAGTAGGTTAATTGGCTGCTGAATAAATTAACCATAGTGTATATATGTGGTTGATAGTATGGCTCTAGGGGGCAGAAACTGATATGAGTGCAAAATGTTCTCTGTATATCATCTGGAGGGTGGTGGGTTTTGGGGAAGTTTGAGGAAGTGTTGCTTCATAGGAAGGATGGTGGGTGGGTGGAAAGGGTGACAAGATGGGCCAAGTAGTTCTTATCTGCCATAAAATTCTTTGGTTCTGTGATATTAATTTTTTTTTATTTAGTATATGGGGGATAAAAACAACCTGTCTTCTGGCCAATACGTGTTTAAAAAAAAAAAGAAAAAAAAAGGATGAATAAAACCCATTGCCAGGTTCAGAGTATTTTCCTTACACATTATATTTGTTTACCTTTGCTGATCACATGACTTCTTTTAGTACTCTGGACTTCCTGGGGTTTACTCTCTGCTGCAGTCATCATCACACAGGTGTGGCTCATTCCATTGTTGGAACTTACTCACCAGCTGCTCTATTTAAACCCCACGCTGACTATATGCTCTTGTCAGAGCAACAGGCGATATTAGCCTGCTGACTAGTGTCCTCGAATTTACTTGTGTATTCTTGCTGTCTGATTCCTGGTTGTGTTTTCAGTCCTCAGTTCCAGGTTTCTCTTTCTGCACTCCTGAAGCTCAGGTTCCAGACCATACCTCCAGTGACTACTTTCTTCAGCATCCTGCTATTTACTATAGCATCCAATCACAGTTGTCACTCCAACTCTACTCCTACATTCCTAAGATCCTGTTCGCCATCTTGGCATCTGGGCACTTGTCCAGAGGACCACCAACTGTCACTTGCCTGCAGCCAAGACCATCCCCACCATCAGAGACACTGGTGAGCACCATGCTTGCTGTTAGACTTCAAGCGCCTGGTCCATTCACAGACTGATGCTTAGTCCAGTGCATGACACCTATATAACAATGTTTGAGGCTTTTTCCCCAGGTGCAGCATTTTGATCAACCCAATTATTAATGTATGGCACAGGCAATCTATGGAAACACCAAACCAACCAGAATGCACCCTCCAGATATTTGGATTGTTTTGAATTTCTGAATGATCCTACTGCCACTCAACCAGTCCTATTAAATCTGGCTCAAAATTATCTCTGAGTCGCATTGTTCATCGCAATGTTTTCCTAGCACAAGATTATTGTAATTTCTTTCTTAAATTGTAAAATGTATTTAAATGTCCACTCTAATAAGTATTTTCAATACAATGTTCCAGACTTTAGGAACCCATAAGTTATGAATATTATCACATTACAGATTTACACTTCCTCACTTCATTTCTACCACTTCTAAATCTCCACATGAACCACTGTTATGTGATACATATTTATTTTGTATATAGAGTGCAAAAAATCCTGCATTATTACACCTAGAGACTATGGGAAATGAAATGTCAACTGTGATTTTAAATCTAGTGTATCCAAAAGCACAGAGGTGATACAGGCCATAGGTAATGTTTGTAAATGAGACTCACCGAGCAGACAACTACTATTATGAAAAGTCCAGTAATCTTCAGGTTTTTTAACACACACCTTGCAAGAAAACAGAGAGCATAAAAATAATCTCAGTGATTAAAGTGGAAAGAAATCCCCTGGCAAACAGTAATTGTCCCACCATAGGCATTACTATGAGGTTATAGACTACACAATACTTTCTCATTATCCAAATTCATACACAATGAATCAGTATAATATTTCCCAACTTTTCTACCAAAATGAAAGTTCTTTTTTTTTACAAACTTTCCTTAGTAGTTTTTTTTTATTTAGATGTTAGTAACAGGTTAACAGTTTTTTTGTACTTCATGACTGACATGCATCGTGTTATAGACACAAATTGACAGATACCATTGTGACGTTAGTGACAAAATGTAAAATGAGACAAATAAAATGTTCTGTCTATCCACTTAAGGCAGACTACATAGATGAGATAATACCAATAGTTTTCACTAGCTAGTGCTCATGTAATATTAATAAAAATACAAACGCTCTCTTTGGCATGCCATAATTATATCTGGTGCCTTACTGTACCTTAGTTTGGAAAAGTTGAATTTTTCTTGAAGATTATCCAGCAACTCATATTTTTCCGATGAAGATCGAGAAAGACTGCCAACTTCACTACCAAGTCGGCATCTTTGTTCAAATTCAGAAGAACTATTCTCCCATGATTCACCACCACAGATGAAATCAGATCTAAGTGTAAAATATGAAAGTAAATATTATAATAACCAGCCACTGCCTAAGCAAGAAGGTAAAATATTACAAAAAATATCAATACTTTAAAAAAAACAACTACAAACAAATTAACAGCAGTCAACTAGGTTTTTGCAGGGAAGGGGAGAAGACTATTTCAAGAAACAAATAGGAGTAACATTTATAAAATAATAAGATTATGGTCACCATATAAACCTTCAGTATATGCAATACCTTTTATTGATTATCTGAAAAAGATTAGGACTGCAAGCTGTGCAAATCGCTAAGTCTCTGGTTGGCGTACTGTGATTCACAAGAAGAAAGTCTGAATTTATAAACTACACAGAAAAATCCTGACTATTATTTTTGGTTCATTTTTTTTTTTCAAAAGTAGGCATTTCAGGCTTTGAATTACAGATTTCCTGAAAAACAATAAGTTACTAAAATGGATTTAAAAAGTATAAAATGTTGGTGTGGTGGAGCAGAGGATGACATTTTTGGCTAACCATTCAATGGTATGCCATGGAGCACTGCGTTAGCTAATTATCTTTCACTCCTGACTATGCCATAATAGATATTATTGCTCCTAATCCTCATGGACCGGATCTAGGACCACTGCAAAATGTACATGCTCATGTAATGCACTTCCATTAAAGACAATGGGCCAGATCCAGAACAACGCTTGTGAGCGAATTTCCACGTGGTGGAGACGTAAAATCGCATTTTGGTAAGTACCGCGCATGCGCATCATAGAAAATACGCTCCATAACGTAGCGTAAATGTGAATGTATGGGCTATTCACGTATGTGTCACGTAAATTTTTACGTGTGGGCGTGCCAATTTTATGTGAGTCAAAAATAAGTCTGAAATACGCTATATAGGCGGGGGTTTGTTTTTAAAGTGTACAGTATGGGCGTGCTTAGCTGCGTAAATACATGTTGCTCATACATACGTGAGTGGATGACATCGGTTACGAGGGCAAAAGTTAAGGTAGGGTTTGGAAAGCGGATCTCGGACAAAATACGTACATTCAAGGGGTGTGTCAAGGGGAGTGTATAGAAGGTACGCACGCGTAAATACGCTACGCGAGTAAACATATTGCAAGCGGAGTTCTGGATCTACCCCAATCTTCCAGATCCAGACTTCTGTAATGGAAAGGTTTCATATGGCAGTGCAGGATGGGAAGGGAAGTATATGTCGTCTATGTAAGGTGGGCTGGGGAAGATATGGTAATTAGTTAAGTCATTAGGTACTCCAGATTTCTGCACCATTCCATTTTTACATTGGATTTGGCACAAATATTAATGTAGGGGTCCTGCAATCATCTATTAAGTGCGAGTGCCCTCTCCTCTGATGCATGGAAGTTCGGATACAGCAGGGATCTACCTTTGAACCTCCACAGTCACTGCACTTAGAGCACTGTTTCAGCAGAGGTCTGGATCTGGTATAATATCTTTAGTGTAGAAAAGAAACCAGTGCAATGAGCAAGAAAAACATATTACAGATGTATCATAAAAGGGGTTAATCCTAACACACAACCTTTTTTTTCCCTCTAGCATTGAAATGGACTGTCTGTGGTACCTATTGTACATGATCATTCATGTAATCCTCCAAGTTTCTATTGATGGCTTTATTATCAGATTGAGTCACGGCAGTCACCATTTTAAGACCAGATGTCAATCTCTGAATGTAGTGCACTGTATTGACTATCCATCACCAGTAATTATGTTTAGAAATGACAGTCGTGTCTTGGCAGTAGAATGTCCTGGAGATGCTGAAGCAGAAGACATTGGGCTGGATCCAGATTCAAGTAAGTGCTTGAACTTAGTTACTGCTGGGCTAAACCATGTTGATTGCAGGGGAGTCATATTTCATCTGTTACAATCAGTATTAGAGTTGAGAGGTGATGTTTCCTATCCCAAAGTCTAAATACCAGTGTGATAGTAAAGCTGGTCAGTATCTGTGTGCAGTAAGCAATTCAAATTATCCCTGAATGCAAAGAATACAATTAACTTGACTACCCTTGCAATCAACATGGTTTAGCCCAGGAGTAACTAAGTTCAAGCACTTACTTGAGTCTGGATCCAGCCCATTGTGTGTTATGTTCAAGTAGCTCTTTGCATCTCCTAAGATCTGTGTCATTTGAAAACAATGACATGACATATCACTTAAACATAGGATCTATCATAGTTGCCAAAATAAAGTGATCCAATTCCAAGATCTGACAAACCCTTGTGTCCTGGCAAAGCTTATAAAGAACTTGATCTACAAGTCCAACATACTTATATGGTAACATCCCCCTCTTCCTATCCCAGGGCTTGACATCTTTGTAGCTTTCTATTGTTACTCTAACACTAAAGCTTACAGTATAAAAGGGTGGAATTGAACCTAGTTACTAACATCAGTTGGTGTGATGCAAATGGAACTTTTGTTGCAGCTTCTGCAAAATTCTAAATGCGGTTGCCAAATGTCTAACGATAAGTCATTTTACGGGCCACAGTCATCACAGACCTGCCATTTTTAAGAAATACTGCACCAACAAGTTTATTGTTTGCGCAGAACATGGTCTATGATCTAATTTGCTCATTCGTAAGGCCCGCAAATTATTACTTCTCCATTTTACTAATGCTTCTTACTGAAACCATTGATGCAAAGAGTAGCCTGCCTGTGAATGAGCTGGCATTGTACTACAGATGCTGCTGCTGATGAAGGCGATACCCCACCCAGAGTGATGTCAGTCATGCAATCTTTTGTTTGACTTTTATCGCTTGTCCACATATCTTTAGTTATGTGAAGAGTAGTTACAAAGGTATTTTGTAGACAACAAATACAGTACATTACAGTACAGCCAAGGTATTGCTCTTCTTGGAAAATTAAGTGTTATGGAATTTGGTAGCGTTGACACATGATCTCAACTATTCTTTTAAAACTGGGTGTATTGCGGATATCAGACAAAAATTAAACTCCTAGAATAGATGTCATAGCTTCAGTGATGCGTTTCGCAACAAGGGTGACGGCTGTCAAACCTTGTTCTTCTATCAAAGGCTTTTTCCACAGACAATCACTGTTTGAAACATTTAGTCTTCTTGTTCCCCTTCTGTGATGAAGATTCACCATTATCAGCAACACCAACCCTTTCACTCATGGATTCCTAAGGAGAAGTCCATTCTGCAGATTTATTCCTGTTCCTGGACTGCTTTACAGAACTTAACAGCCAATTATCATGGACTCATTGCAAATTACGTAACAGGGAGGAGGTGCCTAGATGTTTTATTTCCTTATCTCTACTTACTTTTGCTCTACAAATGGCACACATGCCTTAACAACTGTTGTCAGGATTTTAGTAAAACTATTTCCACACAGAGGAAGTGGATTTTTTGGTTGTTTGCCCAGGCATGTGCTTATCACTGGCACAGGTTGTTGTCCCTGATGCCAGACTTTCTCCGATACAAACATCATTCTCCACATTGCTATCAACTTGTTGTAGTAAAACACGATGATGCTCATCAGTGTCAGATGTATATTTTCTAACACCACAGTAGCATCTATTTCGAGGTCTACACCAACAGCATCTTTTGTTTAAATAGTGGTCATCCTCACATTTGAAGCTGGAACAGAAATGTTGGGATGAGATTGTTCTGTGAATACATTGTCATCTTAAACAGAAATGTCTGACTCGTACATCATTTATTGGCACCCTTACACTCTCCTCATTAATTTGTGAAATTTGTGAACCACAATTTTTACTTAGCTCTTAGATTCCTTTTTGGACATGGATTTACCAGTTTTACATGTGACATTCCTGTGTTTGCCATTGGCTTTTGCACTGGGAATTCTTGTGCGTATAACACTATTCGAGGGGTGTATGGTATAATGGCAACGTGACATTTGTCTGCACCCACTTTTCCATTCATACTTTATGCTGAGGTTTTACAAGGGGGTGACAATTTATGGCTTTGAGAGTGAATTAGATTACTAATGATAGTGTGATAGTATTACACTCTATACTATCCTTCATTAGCAATCTTATTCTGTATAGGGCACATACCTTAAAAGCTCTATTTTTTCTGCACTGTTTTAAAGCCAAATTTTTCCTTATCATTAATAGTGTGTCAGTATTACACACTGTATTATTTATTAGTGATGACAAGGAATAATTCTGCTTTAACACAGTGCTAAAAAAAATCGTGCTACTAATAGGACTGAGCACTGCCTCGGTTCTACTCGGAACCTAATAAACTTGGATCAGTTGAATTTCACATAATCCAAACTGTTCATCTCTAGTAATAATATCCCGGGACGGGAGTCAGAGTTTGAAAATAAGAGTTAATCAGATGGAAATCTACACCTGGACAAAAGCACTTCAGTCTTAACAGATATACTTAAGAGTTACCAATATTTCCAGAAAAATTTGAAATAGTCAGTTGTCATGTGCTAGATTATAGGTTATGACCTGTACTGTAGACACATAACACAATGTTTTTTTGGTTTTTTTTTTTTAATGGTGGCTAACACACATTGCAAACTATTTGTGGTGTCATAGCCTTAAGCATCAAATAATACATTATTTATCTAAATAATCTATTAATATAAATGCTTGCTGCATCATGCCTATCACAATGTAAGTACATGAATGCAGTCTATGCCTAACTCCCTAGGGGCTGTCAGTGAAATCCATAGGCCACTGTTCCATCTCTTATTGAATGGATGAGAGGTTCCACTTAGATCACTGGCACCACGTACCATATGTATGCAGTTACAGAGTGACACTAACATCAGTGGCGCACCCAGGGGGTGTTTCTGGTTGCCCAGAAACCTCCCAGATTGAAAAAAAAAAAAAAAAAAAAGAAAAACCTGAAAAGGTAAAATGTTAAAAGGGGGCGTGACTTCGTGGGCGTCGCAAAAGGGGCGTGGTTTAGCGGCCACGTGAGGTAGACTGTCATGGAGGATGATGGTCCTGGCCTGTGCTGCAATAAGAAAGCATGTGAAGATGGTAAATGTGTCACAACATATTCAACAGTGCTTATACACTGACAAACTCTGGTCTATTGTGTAATGTGCTCCACTAATTCATTGTATACTGCTATTAGATCTGTTACTGCAATATAAGACTACTATTTTAATGTGTGAAAGAAGTAAATTATAAATTAATTAATAATATCAAAAAAAGGACTTGTTACAGACAAAAACAACGCAGTTCTTTAATATTTTATTTTTATTATTTTTAAATCTACTTTATAAACTTCCTGCTTTCACAAAGAACGTTAATGGAGATCAGATATTTTGGCAGTCTGACAGTACGACCATATTATCAATATTATAATTTTACATATTTTTTTTTAACATCATATTAATTAGCTCTTTACAATTTTAAACAGTACTTCAACCTCTGCTGCATTACAGTCTAATTCCCTAACACAAACGCTCACAGTGGGGGCGGGAGCAGATCTTGAATGGGGCGGAGCTTATTTGTCCTATTTTCAGGCTCCACAATGTTGAGAGATATGCTAATATACCCCACATGTATTACACAAATTGGAAACCCCACTTTCAAAATCCTGCGTTTGCCACTGGACATAGGGCCTGATCCAGCCCGCGAGCGTAGCGTATTATCGCCCAGGCGTATAAACTTTCACACCCATGAACCTCCCATTGATTGTACCTACTTTTTTTGCCCGGTTTTACGCTCCCGACCGGCATACGATCGTTTGCAGGCGTAGGTCTGGATCAGGCCCATAGTGCCGAGCACTCCTGACACACCACACAGCTTTAGTAATAAACCAACACTAAACACAGACATAGTGCTTGGCACTGTATGTCTGTGTCACTGTGTGACTGCATAACCATCACGATGACGCTGGTGTGACCTAGGTCAGACCAGTGACACCACTGAAGAGAAAACGTACATGGAGTAAAGAAGAAGACTTCAAGTCTTAAAGTCTTCTAAGAAAGTTAATAAATGTGTGTATGAATTGCTGGACATACAAGGAGAGGACAGAAGGCTGACTACGCACAACAGCAGGCAGCAGAAGGCTGGCTGGACATACAAGGAGGGGACAGAAGGATTGGCTGGACATACCATAGTGGAGCAGTTTGGATGGCACATTGGGCTGGATCCAGACCTTGTTAAGTGCATGAACTTAGTTACACCTGGGCTAAACCATGTTGATTTCATGGGGAGTCAAGTTAATTGTATTCTTTGCATGCAGGGATATATCTTTGAATTGCTTACTGCACACAGCTACTGACCAGCTTTACTATCACACTGTTATTTAGACTTGGGATAGGAAACATCACCTCTCACTTCTAATACTGTTTGCAGCAGATGAAATATGACTCCCCTGAAATCAACATGGTTTAGCCCAGGTGTAACTAAGTTCATGCACTTAACAAGGTCTGGATCCAGCCCATTGTGATGCTAAAAGGGCAGTGTGATTCAGGAGGGCGCAATGTGATGAATTATCATTTATATGTTGAAATGTTTATGCTTTCCAAAGTTCATAAAGTTCAAAAACTTGGTTACATTTTTATTCCTGTAAATGGGTTGGTAAAGGCCCCTGTGCATGGCTTTGCAAATGGCCAACAATGCTTATAAGATCGTCCTGATGCTTAATACCACAAGTAGGATATGATAGAAAGATTGTAAGGGCTCCGTTTACTAAAGTCGATTTTGGTAAAAATCACAGAACTTCTGCGGCGATTATGCCATCGCCGCATTCACTAAAGGCAAAGTCCCGAGACTTTAGCCTTTAGCAAAAGCGACACACCAATCATCGCCGTCCCAATTTTTTCCATGGCATATATAGCAATCGCCGAATTTACAAAGTGTTGCTTAGTACAATCTCATGCGACTCACTTTAAAAAAAAAAATGCCTGGAAATAGCGCCTTCTGTGTGTGGCGCTTCCAATGAAAGCAACACACACTTTAGCTGAAAAACACGTCAACATCTTTGACGTGTTTTTCATATTAAAAATGTGTAGCGCAGCATGCTTATAACCCTTAGCATGCATCTAGTACTATAAGCATCAGCATGGCTAGGGTTAATGTCATGCTGCACTATGACCAATTTGTGTAAAAAAAAAAAAAAAATGCAGTAAATAAAACAAACATTATGTCCACCCCTCATAAAAAAAAAAAAACATTGCACAACATACTGTACTGGTCAATATGCTTGTCCACTTTAAAGAGATCTAAAAACATGTGCCCACTCTTTAAATTCACCACAGTAAAATGCCCTTTAATTGTCCATGTAATATATATTTGCAATAATGTTGTTTTTTAAAATCTCTTTTTACATATATTGGGCCGGATCCAGAACAACGTCCCTCGGTGGAAATACGGCCATTAACTATGTTCCTCCATTTTGAAGCCATCAATAAGATAATTGGGCACTAGGATATTGCTAAACAAATTGATTCCGTTATACTCATTATGCTGTTCAATTATCAATGACTGGTCCCGTGTAAGGTATTAAGAAATGACAGTACAAACTCACCGTTTAGCTGTCATCTATCTTGGGAGAGTTGCTTGTAGATCGGGTCCTGTTGCTTGAAGTGTTTCTCTGCTTTTTCTTCTGTAAGCGGCGTCCTGGTCCTTCGTCTTCGGGGTTCCGTTGCTAATGTCCATTCGGTCACTAGAGGTCCCCCTTTTATAGTCTCTATTAGGTCATAGAGCCTATAAAAGGTGGACCTCTAGTGACCAAATGGTCATTAGCAACGGAACCCCGAAGACGAAGGACCACATTTTTACACTGAAAATGGCTTGTAAAAAATTGTTTTTAGAAGTAAAGACAGGATCTATGGTGATTTTTTTTATGGAAAATCACTGTGCTTTTATACAGAAAAATTTTGCTGCCCGTCAGCGGCAATTATAAATCGCCAGCCAAAAGCGACGCTTTAGTAAATGCAGTGATTTTTTTTTTTTTAATCACTGCATAATCATGTCAATGGCTGGCGATTCACAATTGCAGCCAAAAAGAGACTTTGATAAATGCAGCCCTAAGAGAGAGCTTAATGCAATATTTATTAATAGGTTTTTATATAGTGCCAGACCACGTAGTGCTTTACAGAGAATATTTCAAATTCGCCACACAGATGAGGACACTGTGCTGCCCAATCTATTTTTTTTTTTTGAGGCATGGCCCGACATTCAACAGAAAGCCATGTTGCATTGTTCAATGCCTACTACCCAATATTTGTTCACCAGCAATTTAAAAGGTAAAAAGAGGTCTTGTAGATCATTCTCATGGAAAACTAAAGGAAATCCTTAATCACCAAACAGGACTTAATATGCTCATCAATATTCATGGACTGGAAGCATTTCTGTTGGCAGGGCAGGATGCATATGACTGTGCGCTATTTGAGTTGCGGGGGTATTGTTGTGGTACAGGGAGGGCATGCTAATGACCATACAAACCACACAGACATTTGAACAGTCTCCATTTTAAGCGAGGATGCCATGAAAGTTAGGGTTCACAGAAGGAATCTTCAAGTGAAGGGACTGGCTTTCCCTTACACAAATGGTACCCTCTGCGGTCGGAAGCATATCATAGGTCTGGATCAGTTACGATATTCCTATTATTTAACATACTGCAACTTCCATGTTGCTTACCCCTTGCAACATTTTCTTACAACTAACTTTTCACTGGTTTTCTGTTATGAGTACCACGCTTTGTTATATTAGATCTGCAATAACACTACCATTAAGCCAAGATAGTTACATTAATTGATTTAATATAATCCAAGTGTATAGAAATCTAAAAGAATGGTTGCTTGCGAGATTTATCACCATGTAAATCAAGTATGCTTGTGTTTCCTTGGAAACTGTTTTTCTTACACTTATGGTTGTTTGATGCACTCTTATCTTAGCAGCAATCCATGTTTTTGACACAGGCATTCCTCATTTTACACAGCAAATGAGAACAAACCATCTACCATTATAAAGGCATTGTCGTTTTAAAGATAGATCTGTAGTCTTTAGAGCACATCATTTGATTGCAAACACTATTGTTCTCAGTCGAATGAAACAAACGAGTTGAATTCACATTTCAACTTTTTTTTTCCTTTTTGAGAATGCAGCTGTCTTTTAAAAAGCCACATCTTAATGATGTCTGTCAAAGTGGCACTTCTTAAATCTAAAAAATAAACAATCTTTAAATCCAATGCACTGAAATAATGTGAACAGTAGAGATAATGACCTCAGATATAAATATACACCATATGTTTCTTAAGTAAGTTTTTCAGGAGAAAGATAGAACACCAAGGACAGAATGAAGACGGATTTGTAGAGTGCGCGGAGAACAAAATTGTGTTGCAGCTTTACATTAGGCTATATATTAAGAATGTTGGTAAACAAAGACTTTGTCAGAGGGCACCTCTGGTGTTATATGTATTTTCGAACAGGCAAGTCAATTTTTTTTAATCTTAAAAGATCGTGGGTCCATTTCTTGCACTCGCATCTGGCTTTCCTCCCAGTCACTCTTAAGGCAGCCAGCAATGAACATGGTGAATGGTTTTTATCAGGATATTTACGTGAAAAAAAATAAGAATCATATTTGTGTTACGTAAGCATCGTGTTACATAAATACAATTTACATTTCTAAGTAACTGCAACCATGATTAAGCTGGTGAGTCAAGACCTCCTGCTACTCACTAGAATATTTGTAAAAAAAAAAACACTACTGAATTTTTTTATTGCAATATATTCTCCAAGACACAGTGCCTAGTTCCGATTTTATTTATATGGTTAACAAGCACCCGTAAACAAAGTTGGACTACTTCAATTGTTTTTATACTTTTTACTACCATTATTTATCACATTCGACTAGAATAAGAATAATTCACTACATTTGTGCCAGCATTGCTCATATTATTCCTGCTTTAAAAGGGGAATAGAAAAAATATATAACTACAACATAACTGCCCATGGAATTGGTAGAAGTACCATTAGCAGCTTAAACAATTATTAAACAATTATTACAAGTATTTGGGTCAGTGTATCCAATGACCACATTTGAACACTACAGGTATTCATTATTCTTTAAAAAATTCCTCAGCTCTGTTATGCTCTCTTTTGATTGAGAAAATTTGAGTCTATTGATAATTAAGTAATATTTGTAGCTATGCTTCTTTTATGTGGACACATCTTAAATATTTTCTAGAATAATTAGTCTGTCTTGAGCAAGCCAAGCTGCATCTCTCATGAATTATGGAACTGCCACTATGTTTTTAGGGGGCATTATTGGGATAATACACAGGGTTAGCATCTCATGTTTAAGACTAAGAAGCTCCATTATAAATTCCAGTAAAATAATCCCACAGATATGTTCTATGGCTTAGTTATAGTAAGCAATATAAATATTTTTTTAATGGGAGATTCTAATAATTGCCTTCTGCCTTCGCTGTCATCACATATGGAAGCTACACTCCATGAACAGAGTCTTAATACTTAAAACTTCTCACAAATTGTACAAAAGTAGCCTTTAAAACATTAGTATAAATGACAAATGCTATTTTGCTTTTATGATAAGAAAATTATGGTAAATGACAAGGTTTCAATAGTTATTGATCAGTAAAAATCTGTAGATGTAAAAGTTATATCTTCACCGTAGCAATGGTCTTAATTGAAGCAGCTTCAAAACATCAGCATTTATACAATTTATGGAAGAAATATTTGCCAAATGAGTTGAGTCTTTAAATTAATTTTAATTACATTAAAAGTTGTAAAATAATAATTTAGAGAGAAAAACTGAAACATCAATAATAACATTTTTGGCAGATACCATGCATAAAAACCAACATACATTTATTACAGACTGACATTAATAGTCTTGGAATACAGTTACAAAATATATGTCTTCAGATTTAATTTGGGCAACTATACAATTTTCAGTCAGCTTCCACAAACCGAAAAAAAAAAAATGCTTTCATAGTTTACTCTGAAAATCATATATCCTGTCCTAAATTTAAATCTCTCCAGAGCAAATGTTTATTAATGGAAGACAGTTAAAAATAGAACCCTAAAGAATTTAAATGCACATTGTACCAGAGCAAGTCTTGTAAGAACACCATTAAAGGTGCAATTTCCCAAGGAAAGAAAAACAAGAAGGCACTTTCAGTGTTCTGTAGAGCCACAATAAAGAGTTCACTTATAAATGTTTTACTACTCAATTTTTCTTTCTCAAGGCAGCATCAGCAGTACAAACTGCAAATGGCACTTCATTGATGGAAATTATTACATTCCAATATTTATAAAAAACAACAAAACACTAATGGACAGGATATACGTCTTGCAAATTGCACACCTGAAAACACTCCCTACTTAGAACTTTCTACTAAAGTCAGAAGTCTTGCTGCTTCAGGTCTATTTAACACTATTTATTAACAGGTATTTATATAGCACCATCAGATTACATAGCGCCTTACAGAGAATATTTTCATGTTCACATCAATCCTTGCCCCATTCGAATTACATTCCAAGTTCCCTAACACACACACACACTAATGTTATTTAGTCAGCAGCCAATTAAGCTACCAGAATGTATTTGACATGTGGAAGGAAACTAGAGCCCCTGGAGGAAATTTAAACACACAAAATCCACACAGATAAGACCAAGTTCGGGTTTAAACTCATGACCTCAGCACTAGGAGACACAAGCTCTAATCACAGAGACAACTTGTACTTTGTAGACAAAAAATTGCATACCTGTCATAACTGTGAGCTAAAACTACCATAGATGCTGTGATTACTTCCAACAAATTTGCATACCTTTTGTTTTCTAGAGAACCAGTTAACAAAGGAGTCTTCTCTGTATAACCACATTCTTTCACTGGATTGAACAGATTTGTCAAATTAAAGGGATACCTAGAAAGTAAAAGTAAGGAAAGATTAAAATGAAAAATAAGTCATTATGAGTAAGTGTTAAACATTCTATATTACAGTAAAAACATAGTAACAGTAATATAGTAACATTGGGCCTGATCCAGACCTACACTCTTAAGCGATCGTACGCTGGTCGTAAGCGTAAATTCGGCAGAAAAAAATGCACTGCGCATGTGCAGAGTGACAACTTCCGGTCGCACCAAAAACCTTTTCGTAGCGGCGATTCAGGCGTCCGTATTCTTTGTGTTTTTTCCGACGTCAGGGCATGTTTATATTACGAAGTTAGTACGGATGCTGGAGTTAGGGAATGTAGGCGGGGGGAGCCCTTTAAATTGTACAGTATGGGCGTGCTTAGTCTGGTACGATCAGCGCATCGCTACGAAAATTCGTACAGACGCCGGGAAAAGTTAAGGTAGGATTCAGCCAGCATACGGAGGTAAAGGTAAGGGGAGTGTCGTGGGAGTGAAAGTTTTTACGCTGGAGCGATAATACGCTCCGCTCTCATGCGTAGGTCTGGATCAGGCCCATTGGCTGGATCCAAACTTAAGTGCTTGAAATTAGTTATGATATCAAAGGGAAGAGGGAAAAAAAAAACAAAAAACAAAAAAAAAAAAAAGAGGGATTTTCGGTAACAGTAGGTGGCTCACTAGATCTGCTGTGTCTTAGAAATTCACTAGAACACAGTGAATAAGAATCTTTTCAATGATGAATACGGATTCAGAAAAAGTATACAGATAGTGATATTAATACCAGTCAAAATCACAGCGGGATGTATATTTGATAATTATAACCGATTATCCACATATGCACATAAGGTAAATCAATACATTCCTCACAAAAAATTGACATATAAAAGGAAGGAATAGTAAAGATAGAAAAGAGATGACCAGACTGACCTGTGACGGATGACACTGCACACCGAACATGGCACCTAACATGGATAGAAACGGTAGCGGAACTACTGAGCAGGACATCGACAGACTAGACTGACAGGGACTAAAACACACACTCAACCAGAAGGGACCCCCCGCAGGGGTAACACAAACAGGCACACAGGAGAAAGAAGGGACAAAGGGCAGAGGAGAAGTCACCAGGAAGAGAGCAATAGAGAGAGAGAGAGAACACAGATGGTCAAGGACTAAGGGCAGGAATTAGATGGAGCACTCAAAAATCACCAACTAGGCAAGAGCACTGCGTACAGGCAAAGGGAGCAGGTCACAGGGCTGGAGTACAAATGCTATAACTGGCAACAACAACATGCCCCTGCCAGTCTATTTACAGGGAGGCTGTCCAATCAAAGGCAGCCCTTGGACCAGCCTCTCTATTCCTATAGGCTGTGGTCCCAGCAAACAAACTTCACGCCCAGATAGAAAGATAGGAAGTGTCCTGGTTTCTCAGCAATGCTGGCCAGGGCTCATGTAAAAAGAAGACGTCTCACAATGCGGGAGTCCTGGCAGCTGGAACTCGCCGTGTGGTATTGGGCAGACTTCCCATAACATTACCCCCCTTCTACGAGGGATAAGGAGACCCCTAATACAGTGAGTTTGATGTTCCGGGTTGACAACCAACCCTGAATCTGTGTGTCCTCAGGAAATGATCCGCGTTACCCTTGGCCCAGATAGATGCTTCCCTTAAAGCTAGAAGCACTGTATTCCAGATCATTCTCAGATGGGAAAAACTTGGTAGATTCCTGGAGTGGCAGTGAATTCCACTTGATCCAGGGAACTGGCCCCTAACTCTCAAAAAAAACAAAAACTCCCCCAAAAGAAGGGAGAGACATTAGTAGAAGAATAATCAGCATTGTTGTAGGAGAATTCTGCCCAGGGAACCAATTCAGCCCAATTGTCCTAAAACTTGGAGATGTAGGCCCGAAGATATTGTTCCAGACTCCGATTGACCCTCTCCATCTGACCGTTGGTCTGCGGTTGGTACCCCGAGGAGAGACTGACCTGGATACCCAGGGATGTACAGAAGGATCTTTAGTAAGATACAACAAACTGAACGATATTAATGGGAAGGCCATGGAGTCTGAATATATGAAGAACAAAGAGTCTTGCCAATTCTCTGGCACTGGGTAATCCAGCTAAAGGGACAAAGTGGGCCATCTTACTAAACCTATCAACCATTACCCAAAGGGTGTCAAAGCCTGTGGAACATGGTAAATCCGTAATAAAGTCCATAGAAATGTGCGTCCAAGGACGTGAGGGAATAGGTAACGTTTGTAGTGGACCAGTAGGAAGCTGCCTGGGTACCATAGTTTGAACACAGATACCATGAGCACCAACAAAAATTTTTAACATCCCGGTGCATACCTGGCCACCACACAGAACCAGACCAGAGACTCATGGTACTATGAATCACAGGGTGGCTATGAATTCTGCTACATGATCCTCTTCAGTACTACCTTTCCTAAGATGGTTGGAACAAACAGTAAATGGCTTGGTCTTTGAACGGGAGCTTGATTCTGGACGCTCTGAAGCCTGGCCGACAGGTCTTGGGTAAAGGCAATAATGCTGAAGGGCTGTACTACAGTGAGAGGAGTGGAGGGAGATTCATGTGAAGGACAGAAGCAGCGGGAGATAGTGTCCGCTTTTTCATTCTTGGACCCAGGAACATAGGCAATAATGAAATCGAACCTGGTAAAAAAAAACAAAGCCCAACGAACCCGACGTGAATTCAATATTTTGGCAGATTCAATGTAAGCAAGATTCTTGTGATCCATCAGGATGGTCACTCTGTGCAGCGCCCTCTTCAACCAGTGTCTCCTCTCCTCTAATGCCAACAACTCACGATTGCCCACGTCGTAGTGTCTATCAGCCTAAGTGAACTTTCAGGAGAAAAAGGCACGTGGGTGTAACTTATTGTCCACAGGGCTGACTTGTGACAACACAGTCCCAGCGCCAATTTCCAAGGCATCTAAATCAACGGTGAATAGTATCTCTGGGTCAGGATGACATAACACTTGTGCAGACGAGACAGCAACCTTGAGACTCAAATTTTTCTTGGGCCTGACAGGGCCAATTCTCAGTGTCTGCTCCCACCTCAGTAAAATCAGCAATTGAGGTGACAATTGACAAAAAAAATAAAAAAATCTTCTGTAGAAATTATATAACCACAAAAACTTCTGAATTGCCTGGAGGCTCGAAAGTTGAGGCCCACCAAAATAGCCTTCACTTTGGCCGGGTCCATAGTTAATCCCTCTAAGGAGATAATGTTTCCTAAAAAAGGGACCCTAGTGTTCTTGAATTCACACTTCTCAGGCTTCATATACAAGTTCTTTTCATGTAACTTCTGGGGTAAGAAACGGACATGTTGCTGATGATCCTCCAGGGAAGGGGAATAAATCAGGATGTTATCCACGTAAACTAGGACAAACGAGCCAATGAACTCCCTGAAGACATCATTAATCAAGTCTTGGAAGATCGCCGGGGCATTGCACAGTCCGAAAGGCATCACCAGATATTCATAGTGCCCAGATGGGGTGTTTAAGGCATTCTTCCATTCACCTCCTCCCTGATTCAAACACGTTTATAAGCTCCCCGGGGGTCAATCTTGGATAAAAATCTCTGCATGACGAAGCTGGTCAAAAAGGTCAGAAACTTGTGGAATGGGATAATTATATCTGACCGTGATCTTATCGAGGGCCTTGTAGTCAATGCAAGGACACAAGGAACCGTTAGACAAATTTTGCCAGATATATTCTTCCAATGCAAGAGTCTCGGGATGAGAAAGTGAAAACAGGCAACCCTTGGGTTACCTAGATCCTGGAACCAGGTCAATGGTGCAGTCATAAGTTTTATGAGAGGAAGAAAATCCGCAGCGGCCTTGGAGTAGACATCTTCAAATGCCTTATACTGGGAAGGGACCAGAGGAAACTGGGAATCAATGAACCAAATGGGGAGCTTGAGACATGAGCCAGAACAAGCAGGATTCCATGAGGTATGTTCCCCCAAGGACCAATCGATAATCGGATTGTGCTTGGATAACCATGTGTAGCTTAGCTGACAGTTGATAATCAATAATGAAATGTCCTCCGTATGCAGGGCCCCAATCATGAGAATTGGGGCAGTACAGCACTCCACTCTACCCCCAGCAAGGGGTTACCATCCAATCCACAGGCCATAGAGGCCTGAGTCAAAGGTCTTATTCCCCAATATGAAGCTAGATTGTGGTCCAAGAAATTACCGGCTTCACCAGAGTCAATGAAGGCGGACATCTTAAAAGGTTGTCCAAGGAACTTAATAGATGCAGGGACCAGAAGGGCATTCTTAGGGGAAACTAATGTAACGCCTAGCCTAATCTTCCCCCACTACACTAGATCATGTTGTTTCCCAGTCGTTTATTAGGGCATTGGTTAACTTGATGTCCCCTTTCACCACAGTAAAAGCAAAGACCGTGTGAGCGCCTCCTTAACTTCTCTTTGCGGAAAATCCAATAGGCCTCAAGCTGCACTGGCTCAACTTCATCCAGGTTACTGAGCAACAGTGGTGAGTCCGTGGTGGGTGCAGTCCAAATTCTCGGTTGCTTGCGTTCTGAGAGTTAGTGGTCCACCTTGATTGACAGGCAGATCAGATCTTCCAGGGACTTGGAACTGGGGAACTGGACCAGAGAATCCTTAATGGCCTCGGACAATCCCAGACGGTACTGTGTATGCAGAGAAGGGTTATGCCACCCACTATTAGAGACTGCATACTGGCTTTGGTGGATGCTATCCTGTCCGGATCGCAATGGAGGCTCAGGGCTTGGAAGAAGCCCTCCACTGACTGGAAAGTGGGGTATTCTTCTGGTAGACCATACTCCCAGGACTGGGGATCACCTTGCAAAAGATAGATGACAAGGACAACCTTCTGTTTTTCCATGCCCCCAGAGGCAATACCCAGGAGAGGAAGAATGAAGAACCAGGAGCAAATAAGAAGGCAAAATGGAGTAGAAAGCAGGGAAAGACATACCTGTGATGTGCATACACTTTGCGATTGTAAGTGGGGTGACGGCTGCAAGTCTGGATCCATACTCTTAGGACTAAGCTACTTAGTTGGTTAAAGCATGTATTGGTTTTGTGTACCTCATCCAAGTGGTTCCTAGGAGAAACTGGTACTTGTGTTTAGGCATGTAACTATCTCCTCCACAGTCTCCTGCAGCCAAAAATTTACTATAAAGGATTATTTTTATCTGTAATTTCTAAACCTACAACTTTTGTACATAAACTACTATAGACAATATTGCCATCACTTGACACTGATTATAGGCTCTAAGTTAAAACTGAAGAGTAGAAATGAGTCTGCTATCTACTATGGCTTAGACTCAAGTCCTCACAGCAAGACCTATAACCTTGTCATGGAGAATATCTAAGTTTTTTTGTTTGTTGTTTTTCTTTTTGTTTTTTTTTTACATACTAAGGACTCCCAGAATATGGGAATGTTCCTGAGATCAAGGTAGAATTTGTCTTTTTCCCCCACAATTGACCGATATAGGGCCTGATATGAATGTGTCATAAAGTCCCAAAATCTCAAATGGTCAAGGTTGTTAGTGAGGAATCTGAGAAAAAGTACCTCTAAATCTTTCCTTTCCTTAGCTTGCCCCTTTCCTTCCCTTTTCATTTAGAATACAAGAACTTTAAACTGTATTCAAATTCAGAGTTTCAGGGAACGTGTTTTTCCCTGTGGCTATTAGACGTAAGTAAACAGTAAATCATAGCTTGTTCAAAGCTCCATTTTACTAATTTAATTTAAACAAAAATACAGTATAGACTATGGGACATTTATTTCCTAAAAGGTAACTAGATGCATTTGCACCAAACTACAGGTAATTTAATTTCTATTTTTCAAACAAATGTATTTGATTGTTCACATCGCAACTACAGATTCTTTATACATTCTCTTCAGAATAAAAATAGCATTTGTCAAAGCTCAGTCAAGCCCTTATAACAGAACACAATTTAAACCACAATTGCTCATATCTAAGCAGCCCCCTGTCCATTTTTCTAAGAGTGGCCAAATTGATGTCACAGCTGCCGTAACAATGGAAAGCGCCATAAACATCCATTTACAAGTTTGCCCCGGGAGACAGAACACACTTACAATAATACCATACAACATAATCTTAGAATAGGTAATGCTAAACAGTGCAAGGATTCTACTACATGAGGCTCTACCTGTCAACAAAGGACACAAATTAATCACACTTGACACATCCTGTAAGAGACTGCAAACCATTTTCCGAAAATTGGCAGTAAAACAGAAAGAACTTTGAAACATCAGGCAATTAGGGGAAAACCTTTGCAGGAATTGCAAAACATAAATTCTATATAAACCGGGCTTGGAAAGAAATCCATTCTAAAACTACTTGAGGTAATAAATTGTATACTAGTACAAATCAATTTGTAGATTTCTTTCCAAAAATATAAAACATTTTATTGAATTTGTTGGTCAGCATTTAATAGTTTTAACTAAACAAATGAATAAAAATGTCTACTATATTAGTGCTACTGTACACATTTCACCAGATATAGAGTAAGGGGCTGTAATATTGTTGGTTGATACCAGTAGAAAATTGCAAACTATAACCTGATGCATAGTATTATATGATTCATTGCAACTTTACTAAATGTTTTAAAGGAGTGTCCAGTCTGACTTTGCATACTTTGTTTTGCTGGATTTGGCTCTATGCAAGGAGAGAGTTTTCAAAGTGTTCAAAGTGAAGTTTATGTTCAATAAATTCCCAAAAATTTTTCAGCACGTGTTTATGCAGGTATTTTATTTTAATTTCTAAGTAGGACTAAATTATAAAGTGTAAGAATTCCCACTGTAACCTATTGTGCGTTCAAGGGAAGGCCACTCCACTCCACTCCACGCACATGATACTAAGACCCAATCTTAAGATTTCTGCGCACAACACCTAAAAAGGGGACAGCTGAACCATCAGGATAGGCTGTAAGGGCCTACGTACATCCTTATTGTAAATAAACACCCCCCTCACTCCTTGCATATGCGATGTACACATCTGAACTGTTCCCCATTGGCACGGCTTTCAGCATAGAAGTCTAGATCTTAAAGGTGCAGATCAGTGCTGGAAGAAAAATTCATGCACAAATAGCGGAAAGCTCTTCTCTGTTTAAAGTTTGGATACAGTCCTTAGGTGCTGCAAGCCTATCACAAGCTTTCAAAATTTTTCTAACTTTATTTCTTGATTAATGAAAACTTAAATGGAGAACAAAATTGTAAGAATACTGTTCTTATATAAATATACACACTACAAAAAAAAATTGTGGCTTTAAAGGCAAATATTTGTGGTAATGTGCCCTAAAAAAATGTTGGATTATTCCCAAGCCAACAGGTTTTGTTGATTTGTTTGGTTGAGAGTCATTGGATTGGTGTCTAACTCACCATTGTTCCAGGAATGTCCCAGCATGCCCCTGGACACAGCACTAATGTTCAATGTGCAAGGAAGCTCAGGGAGAGGAGGAGTTTAGCTTAACATAAGAGCTCAAACAATGTAGGAGTATAGACTGGCAGTGTGATTAGTGTAATGTTCTGGGAATTAGTGACTGTACATGCGAGTCTAGCATAGTGTCAGTTCTGAGTGTCATTAGTGCGGAGGCTAATGGAATATGCAATGTGGACACTCCATCTCAGTATTCCTGTGTGTGGAACTAATTTCCATGCCCAGGATCCTACCTTAAGTATTCCAAAAGCATACCTGTGTGTGCGAAATAATGAATTTTACGCAAGGCTTAGTCAAGCCCTTACTGTACGATTACCATTCCTAATCTCGCCCACTATGCATATATTATTTACATGGTGAGTGGGCCTGCCCTGCATGCTGAGACTGAATTCCAAACACCAGGTGGCGGCGTTCCAATGCAGAATTCTTATTACAAGGAACAAGACAAGTTCGTCACTCTGTACAAACATTGTACAATACATAAAAAGGAGCACATACATAAAAAAGGAGGTTTAGTTCACCATATAGCTATATTGGGTTAAGCTCACCTGCCCAGCGTCAAGGCACCTCCTGTAGGCGAGTTTCTATCCATTTGCTATGTACTCATATACATATATACATAGGAGGTCTGTATTAAAACACTTGCCATTTGAAAACTGTGCAGCGGCCATATTGGAAAGGGGTCAAGTTCCCAAAGTAAAACTAGTACAGGAGGTGCCTTGATGCTGGGCAGGTGACCCAATATATTGTGAACTAAACCTCCTGTATATGTCTGTGCTGACACAGTGTATATAATGTTTGTAAGGAGTGCCGGACCTGTGTTTTTTTTCCTATTACGTTGTAAAACCCAGAGTATTATCTCCAAAGAAACTTCTTATTTCCTCTCATTTTTCTAATACCCCACCTTCTACAGTCTCCCAAAAGTGCACAAATCTACAACTGCACCTCCAATGATACCGATTATTCTCTGGTAACAGCTCCCTTATGTGCATCTTGTCCCTTTTGTGGGCTGCTGCCTACAACCCTATGTACATAAACTTTGTTCCTACCTAAGGAGTACCAGGCTTTTCTACAGTTGATAGAAAATATCGAATAGATGGAAGGTTATGTACTGTAAACTTATGATATAGATGCTCTTCAAAGCAATATTTCACATAAACTAGGTATAGAAGTCATTGATCAAATTCTTACAGTTAATAATTTGGATCCCAAACTCACAGTTTCTTCTAGTTTCAATTAGGATCATTTTACATCATAACTACTTTACTTTTAACAATTCTTTTTATTTATGGTGTGAATAACTGGAATAACTGGTCCAGGGCTGCCCCTAGAGACAAAACAGGATACAGCAATCCAGGATGAAACAGGAACATTGGTAATCATCTTGTACGAAGCCATTTTTCTGTAAAAATCATATACTAGCTGCAGTGATAATTATCTCCCAAACCAAATGGCTTCTTTGTTTGTAATCATTCACAACTACATATACTTTTGTAGATAAGAAAAATACATCCCAATTCTCCTCTTCAGTTACTGGTGAGAGTTACTATTGAGTTTTTTTTTTTTTCATTGTAAAATATAATAATAATAAAGTATATTTGTTATTTATCTGATTACATGTCTTCGGCATGCAATATGTTGGGAGGACATTAAGAATTCGCTTTATTGAACATTGCCACAACATATTGGAGGGTAGTAGTTTACACTCAGTATCTCGCCATATACAGAAAGATCATGAGGGGGACATACATTTTATAACTATCAAAGCTATTGAACAAGTATTGTCTACCTCAAAGGGTGGGGATAATTTCACATCTCTATGTAGAAGAAAAGCTTTTTGGATCTTCCGTTTAGACACGTTCAGCCCACGGGGAACAAGTCTATTAGGCATAATAATTTTTAACCCAGATCATATAATATATATATATTTACAGCAACATGTATATATTTTTTCTTTTCATAGGATTTTTGTTTAATTTGAAATGTTTCGCTATTAATATTATTATTAAAGAAACGCTCTCCAAATATCCTTCCACCCTCCCTCTATTTTTTGGTTCTTACCATTCTGCTGATAAAATTTGTTATCTGCAATTTGTTAAATAAAATCCTCTTCAACACACACACACACACACACACACATATATATACCATCCAGTTTCATATTAGTAGATTCTTTTTGGAATTATTTATCTTTGATATTGATCTTATCAAATTACCATAAATTATCACTCACTTGTACATAAACTTGTTACATATAAAAAAAAATTACAAAAAATATAAAGACTAAATATATTTCTTATTGTTTATTTTCATTTTTGGTGAAAAGGTTAAAAATACAGATTACTACTGTATGTTCCACCTGACTATGCTTATTGTTACATTTTTGGTTTAAATACATTGTTTTATTATACCATATTTTGTTTTAATTACCTGTTTTTTACTAGTATTTTATAATCTATATATGTCTTCTGCACCGATTTACATTCATTGTATTTTTAGGTCTATATTTTGTAACTTAAAATTCAAATCCTGAGATGCCAAGTTAATTAATATACATGCAATCAATTAGTTACATATTCATTTAAAGCACAGAACAAATCCATCGAGCAAACTCTTTGTAAAAACCCTGTCTGAAAACGCGTCAGTTTTGCGTGTTTGCAGATCCCACAGACTATTGGATCTAGAAAATAAGTTATTACACAGACTTCCCAATGTATAACTTTCTTATTTTTCCACTAACTGAGTAAGTACCTATAAGTGGAGTCTACCAGTTTGGCATTAAGGGCATTAGCTTATTTCAGTAAGTCACAACCAACTGGAGTACCTTTGTGTTGGAGTCAATAATAATCTTATCCGAATGTTGGATTATCACTACTTACTGGACTTCAATACACATATCTGCTTAGATCAGTGTGTTGGAGCCGAGTGAGGCTCACGCTTAACACGAGAGACTACCTTATATCTGGATCCTATTATTTATTGATTACCATCATTTCTCCTTCATTACCCTTATCATTCCTACATATAATGGCATATTGGAACTTTATCTATATTACCACCCTAATACCAAACACATAGTGGTGTAACTCCACCAGCCGTATGCCATTACAGTATTTATTGAATAGTGGCATAATTGGAACTAATTGGATTCCAACATATCATCTAATGCCGATTCACTCTTATAATTGTCGGCCAGTTGAACATACAAAAGGTATAGCCCGGTTACACTCTCCGCATAGAAAGTCTCTTTTCCGAAAAAGGGACATTCGAAAGTTCCTTTTCCCTATACTTACCGCTTAATTTTTTTTGTATAAATGGGTGAGTATGCCGTACAGCACACTTAGCCCATTCACTTTCGCATTGCGCGATATCCCTCCTCCACCGCTGCCATCGCCAGACCTGGAACAAGTAAGTAAATGATCTCTGGGGGTTAGGGTCAGGCTGCAGGCGAGCAAGTCGCTGAGATCTTATCACTCATTTTTGTTCTTTGTACACAAGGGACTAGCATAGAGTCAGGAAAGGTCTCAAAGAGGAATTTTGGGCCCTTGTACAGGAACGTCTTGAAGACCCCCATAGTACCTAATAGACTTAGAGGGAAGTAGTGATGCCCCTTTATAGATCATTGGTATGACCTCACCTAGAATACTGTGTGCAGTTCTGGAGGCCATATATCCAGAACAGCATGCTAAGGGTTAAGTGCTACGCTATATAGTTTAAAATTATCAAGAATTTTCATATTTTTAGTAACAAGTTAAGGATTTTTTAATTTATTTAATTGTATTCAAGTGGGTTTTTTTTCTTTATCAAAGTGAGTTTAGCTTTTTACAAAATCGACACTCACACCCACACCCACACCCACATCTTTATATTCATCCGAGTTTTGGGCAACTTTGCAGAGATTTCACAAATCGCTGTATAGTAAACACAATCATTTGTTTGTTCTGCCTTTTCTAAATCATCATGGCAATTGGAAAACGCCGGTTTTCTATGTTTCTATTCACTGAAAGGGTGATCGATAAATGGAATAGCCTCCCATCTGAGGTGGTTGAGGCCAATACAGTAGAACAGTTTAAACATGCTTGGGATAAATATAAGAATATCCTAAATTGTAAACTAAATTGCGGGTAAATAGGTTCTATGTTTAGTATAGTTTTGAACAAACAAACGGGCAGACTGGATGGGCCATGCGGCTCTTATCTGCCGTCACTTTCTATGTTTCTATAGGCAAAAAGCGCCCTGTCACAATCACAGTGCAACTCCTAATACAGTCTCCCTACCTATCACAAACATGGTGCACTCCATATTAGATTCTTCCTGCCTCTCACATACACAGCGTACTGTACTTACTTTCTATAAACAAATGGGCAGACTAGATGGGCCATGTGGCTCTTATCTGCCGTCACTTTCTATGTTTCTTCTATGTTACAGCGCCCTGTCACAATCACAGTGCACCCCCATATATTCCATAACACATTCCACCTCCCCTGACAAAATTTAAACTAAGCAAAATTCTCATGTCAGATTAAAGCTTCTTACCAAAAGGCGGAACCAGGGCCCATGGAGAGGGCCGGATTTCCCGCAGGGGGCCGTGGCCACCCAAAATCCGGCCCTGACACTAAAGTAGTGGCTGGTGCGGTGGATGCTGTGGGTCCCATTATCTCCATGAGTCCTGGCTGTGTGTGTGCAGGTGCCTTTTGTGGATGCCCATCAGCATTTCCATTGGTCGCTGCACATCTGTACAGCCTGTGAGACACCTGGCTGGATCAACAGCCAGGTAAGTGTGTTTTAACGATTGCTGTGCCATCTCCAGGCCCCTAATATACTCCACATGTAATACATGTGGGGTATATTAGGGGTCAGGAGATGGCATACTCTTTAAAGCACATATGGGGTATTTTATGTGTTTAGGGATAGCAAATAGTATAAATCGGGGTGCTAAAATAAATAGGGTGAAATGGGGGATACTTTAATCAAAACCCTAACAGTTACCATAGTAGAACATGCACCAAATATATACTTTTCCGATAGATTGAATTGAAATATCCATCTAACATAGCTTGATGGTCTTCCATATTTGGATTTCAGGAACAGGTGCGAGTTTAAGCTGGTCTGTGCAACACAAATCTAAATCATTAACTCAAAAAGCTGTCTTGTACATTCAGGACCAGTACTCTCTTTCACATTGTAAAATGTGTTAAATGCCTATGACTCATATTTTTGCACCTGGGCCTATGACTCGTTAGTTCCGGCTCTGCTTCTAACATTGACATAAAATCTAAAGAGACCTTTTAAACGTCTGCCAGTTGAACTCCAAAAAGCAATGCAATTACAAATAAGACTGGGGCCTTAATAGATATATTCCGTTAAATAATATAGACAAAGTATAGCATCACATTCTGGGGTAAGGTGCAAAATCCAGCACTATTATGGAGTAAGATTGTTGGCACACATAAAATGATGGAGCTGAAAATTCATATATTCATATATATTCATTATTAATCATTTGTTAGCCAGGACTCAGGGGGAGCATACTGGTACTATCTTTTGCGCAGGTAGTTACTAAGAAATTCAGTTGCACAGACTGCACCCAAAGTAGTTATCAAACACACACAGGCAGTTCTAGCGTGAAGTAGCAGCTCCATCATTTTGTTAGTGACAGCAAGCTCACTCCATGATATCCCAAATATTGCACAATGGAACACATACATTAAGATTCCAGTCTTAATGGTCGGAAGATCAGTGCCTTTTGTAGTTTAAACAGTAAATACTGGATCCAGAAACCCCCTCCCCAAACCGGTTGCAGTCTCCAGTCCGATGGCCCACTTTGCGAAATAGAGACAGCCGAAAGTTACTTTAGAACCTAGTTTACTATTGGTTTCTGATACTTTGTGCCCTTCTAATGGAATAAAACATATACAATCCCAAAACATACATTCAGTGTGCAAAGAAATTCTTGTAAATTTTTGTAATGATAAATAATTTTTGCTGTGTTGGTTCTTATCACTCCACATATATGCTATAATTATTACTTGTAATTCGCATATAGTTTAATACAAGTATCTAATCAGAACGGGTCACAGAGTATAAATAATAATAAAAAGATTCCTTCTATTAATTTGTTTATGCACATATATCAATATATTAAGGTATAATATAAGAAGACAGAGGCATTTAAAGCACAAAGTCAGCTTGCAGTTTCTTTAAATTAGGTATAACCTACAGGACATCATGGTGAAACTGTGTTGAGGTTAATTTGTAAAGCTCTAGCACAGCAGTTTCTCTGGCTCATTTTCCTTGGCATCGGGGCAGAATACATTGGAAAACATTAACACAGGTGCTGCTGCTGCTGCTAGCATCTCAGAAAGTAGCATTGCTTGCAGTAGTGACAATGATCCTTCAGCGTATTATAACTGATGTACAAATTACTCTCAAAGGTTTCTAAGACTCTTCTCATTCTTGGCACCGGCTCAAACTGCTCAAAGATGAATAATTCATGTTTCACCTCTGTAGAAAAAAGGATTTAATCTCCATTTCTTGTTCCAAGAAAAGATGTTCCCTGATTGTGATTGACCTCTCTTCACACAGTGTATGGGCTCTTTTGAAGCAATTCTGCTTTTAGTGTAAAAAATTAGAAAGGAAAAAGCAATTATAAATTTAAGTGTAATGCCAATGCAGCACCCATGGAACTGTAGCACAATACTTACCCAGATCATTATAATGGGCATTGTGAAAAGTACTATTCCATATCCATCCATCCACATAATAACGATAAGCTTATATTTTTCTGGGTGTTATGTCCCAGTGTCCTGCTATAGGTCAGCCAGCACTTCTGAAAAGTCACCCTGCACCTATAAACCACCTATAGAGATTGGATACTTACATATATTATATTTTTGACACATTTCTTACTTTTGCATTTAACCATTACCAAAATTTACCCACTGTATAATTTCAGACAATGCAGGTGATAAATGTATTTTATGACTACTGCAGAGTGTGCAGATTCCAATAATCTTAGGAAAAGAAATCAGATTTATTTTGGGTAGCATCTGGTACAGCAACGTCTTATTGTTAAACTAATTAATCACTTAGACAAAATTCTGCAAATTCATTTATCAGAGCTGTTCCGTTAATTGGTTATTTATAACCTAAATATAAGACAAGATCCAGACTTAAGAAATGTGGTACATTCTGCTCTTTGAAAATATGCATGCGGATTAATAAGGCTTCATCAGGATCCAGACTTCCACACTGGGTTGTGTACAGGGGTAAATTGGCCATAGGAGTTACAGGGAATTTTGCCGGTAAGCCAATTACCTTGAGACCACCAGCAGGCCCTCTTTTTAAATTCAAGGTAACCAGGAGGTTGATAGTAATGAATGGTGTCACAAGAATGCTTTTTTCAATTGGGTGGTGGTCAATGGGATGTTCATTGTATTTGGTGGTGGTCTCTAGGATGCCCCCTGTATTAGGTGGTGTTCACTAAAATGCTCTCTGTATTTGGTGGTGATCACCAGAATACTCTCTGTATTGGTTGGTGGTCACTAGGATTCTCTATGTATTTGGTGGTGGTTAAAAGGATGCTCTCTGCATTACATAGTGATCCCTATAAATTTATTATATCGTGAAATACAACTCAGTATTTTGTTGTATTTATTTGCAACTCTTTTATATAGCACTAGTTCTTATATTTAATTGGTTATACATAACTACACCCACATTATATGTTATCACTACTCTTATGGAGGTTCTATATTCCGTTATAATCCAATTTACTTTTTTGAGTCTATAGTTGATCCAACCAACATGTGGCCTGCTACAGATTTTTTTTTACCAAGGCCACTTTACGGACCCAATCCGCCGCTGGTTGTGTATAGTAAGTAT
>WWET01003212.1:39508-50997 GCA_011038615.1 Limnodynastes dumerilii | reverse complement strand
CAGATCAGATTTGCATCTGCTGCAGAGGTCTGTATCCAGTCCTAGGCCACAATTTTTGAGAAGCATAATAGTTTAACTTGTTCAATGCCCTCACTGACTTATGTGAAATCTTCTTTGTAGAGGCTTAAGAATTACTTTCTTTTTGTTTTTCAGCATTACGCAAGAAAATATGCTCATGATTTTTGCCAGTTAACAGGACAAGGTCAGTGCATACTTCTGCTGCTGTGTTGTTATATTAAACAAGCACTTGAAGATTCAAAGATGTATTGGATGCCAGGAGTCAAAGGATGATTAAAGATCACAGTCAAATGCAACCTTTTACACACACACAAAAATGGATTCCAAACCCAAACACCAGCACTCAAAAACAATGATTGCATAGAAAAAAAATGTATTTAATATAAAGACACAAAAAACTCGTACCACCAATGTGTCTCAACAAGACATGCAAAAAGTAGCAGCTGATTATGCAGCATAAGTATCAAACAAAGATTCCTAATTCAAAGAGGCAAAAGGGAGCCACAGCATATCAGAGAGCAATATAGTCCATAATTTCAAAGAATCAAGCAGTCACAACAAAAAACTTGAATGCACATGGTCCCAGCGTTGCAGAGGCATAGAAGGCGGCATTGTGATACTTAATAGCCTCCAGTCCCAGTCCTGGTCATGCCATCATCACAGGGACATACGGTAAAATGAGCAGAACGGTACAAGTTCTGCAGCTTACTTGTACCGTTCTGGTCATTCTACCCGTATGTCCCTGTGATGATGGCATGACCACCGACCGGGACTGGGACTGGATGCTATTAAGTATAGCCCACACACGCACACTATGCGGGCTAACGGTTTTAGGTATGGATCCGGTCCATAATCATTGAAGGAAAAATGGTTTATGTATACAAAAATAAAATAGAAAAAAAAAATTTACCTTCCTGTTACAGGACTTAGACCAAATTGTTCTCCAAAGGCAACGCAACAGTCTGTTCCATTCTGATAAGACCGCTCTCTATCACTCTTAGCATCAGTCACTCTCTTGAAGCTATCTAGAATTATTAGCTCATTGAAGTCACTAGCCACAGGTTCCGTGCCCACACATCCATTCAATATGGAATGACAATTAGCGTTGGTCTGAGTTCGCTCCACTTCCAGTTTAACACGAGGGACATCATTATTGTTTTCAAGGTACATTTTACTATGAGTGAGCAATCTTGTTAACTACAAAGGAAGAAAGAAAATTAAATGAATTTAGAGATATCAGTCACAGTTTAAATACACAATTGTGAATACATTTTAAATAAGGTACAATTAAGAAGATCTATAAGAGAGTTAAAATCAACATTTGTCATACTAGGCCATAAGCCTAGTGAGGTATTAACAGAGGACTGAAGTGCCTCAGCATAGGTTATTCTTTTACATAAGACCTATACTAGAGATAGACAGACAGACAGACAAATTATGCACACTAAATATACCATCAATTACACTTTTGTCACAAAAGTGCATATAAGTGCAATGCACAATGTTATATGCACTGAATACAAGCAAGTGTTTTAGAATTACATAGCACATCAGGATTTGGAATGAGCCACAGTTCAAGTTTACAACATTACATGTAATAACACAGGTATGGTACACAACTAGCACACTTTAAAAAAATTGATGCATTTGATTTTCTAATGTGACTTCCTCAGGAACACTTCTCTTAAGTGTCCAACAGTAGTCAGCCAGCATACATGGACTTCCTGATACAGTTTTTCCATAATGGAAACGTCCTGGTGGAACAGTTTGCCAAGTTCATCACCGACTGCCCCAAGATTGGCTGGGAAGGCGGCTAGGTGCAACTCCAAGAAGTGGACTTTTAGAAACATAAGACACCCCATGGTCTTGTAAGATGTTAAGAGATTTTCCACCAGCTCTATGTAGTTGTCTTTCCTATTGTTGCCTAAGAAGTTGTGGCAAATGTTCTTGAGAGCCTCCCATGCAGTTTCTCATATGGATTAAGCAGGCCATCAAAGCACACATGAAGAATCAGTTCTCTAACGTAAGGACCAACAAAATCCCCTCTTTAAGCTTTGCCTCATTGACCCTCTGGAATTTCTCTCTTAAGTAGGTAAAGGCAAGTCCACTCTTACCCAGTGCTTTGATAAAGTTCTTCGCAAGTGGGGTACTAACTGCATTTTTCACAGCCGGGGTCAGTGAAGTTCACTTTCCGAACATAATGGCTTGTCAGGTCCAGCAGGAGCAGTTCTATTTATACCCTCTGACATTCCCACGGAGGGTATAAATAGAACCCAGTAACAGCATATGTAGTGACATCCTTACTTGGAATTTTTAATTTTCCAAAGCCACTGGCCAAGGATTAAAAGTTTTTAAGATGGGATAATTTGCAGATGCATATCCCATCCAGGCAGCTAAGTATGATTTTATGTATTTTTACATTTATTGTCATGATCTTTTTACTGTAAAGGGCCGGCCCTTTATCATTATACATAACTACTGGGGACAGTACAGGCTGAAGCAGGCCCTGGATGGCAGGGCATGCTGGTGCTTGTGGTTCTCCAAATACCAGCATGCATTGGCACCCTTGTGCATGTTGGTATTTGCAGCACTACAAGTACCAGCATGCCCTGTAGCGGTGCACTATATTTATTTTGCCTTTTTTTTTTTTTACTAAAAACAAAATAAATAAAAAGTGTACCATTGTAACCTGCAGTTGGTGCTCCTACAGCTCCAACTGCAGGCATGAAACGTATCTCCTTTTTTACAGCGTGCTATTCAGAGTTGGTTTGTTGATGAAACATGCAACTCTGTATAGGACATATAGCAATTACAGATCTGCTAAAACTCTGAATCGGGTTCAACTAATTCAAATACTGCATAGCTTTAAGTTTTATCTATAAATTATAGTGGAGCTAAGAAACTTTGCCTCTCAATTATAACTTTGCCTTCACAATTAAAATTTCCCTCCCCTTGCAATTTAACATGGTACTGCTCACATCTAGACTCGGGTCAAAATGTCAGAATCAATAACCCAATTTTTTATGTTTTTATTTTTTTAAACAATACTGACGCTAGACCATATTTAAACTCAATTTATAATATCCTTTATATACATCCCAAACACAGAAAAAAAACATTATAGTGGTTATTATAATTACACAAGGACTTTATATTTACAGCAGCATCAGTTTGCAAATATGGATACTGGTATAGCAATGGTCCATTTTGGTGATGCAAATAACAAAAAACAGAGTTTTTACAATTATGATTATAGTAGCATATTAATGACAAGAGTTTTGATCTAGTATTACATTTAACCTGGTTAACAATTGCAGTATACAGTACAATTCAAGTAATAAACAACTCAAGGCAATAGGAGCCTTATGTTTGTTGAAAAAACAAAAGGACATTCACACTTTGGCCCTATAGTGCTAAAACATAATATCTATAATCAACTTATTATACCATAGTGCTCCCTTCTGTTCCTTTTTAGATTTGCATGATGTGCATTTAAGGCCACTTTGGCACCAGTAGACAGACATCCAACGGTCTATAACAACAATCATTTTCTGCATGTTGTTCAAATTGGAATAAATGTCAAAGGCTTTTCACTTCAGCAGTTTCATAGGTTTTAATGTAGTCTGCCATATAAAAGCCAGAAAACCACATTAACGTCTTTCGATTGTAATAGAAATCCCTTAAATCACACTGATCCTGCTCATTGAAGCCTGATGTTCCTGTATTAACAAATAATCACTGAAACTTCAATAGCATGAATGTATATTCTAGGGAACTAGAACACTATGCAAAAACAATTGCACAATGAGTATCATATCTGTTCATAGATATTGATCTGCACAATTGTAAACCTTCAAAGAATATATGCATGAATACATCACAAATTACAGATATCTTTACTGCTTTAGAATATTTAGTAACACAGCAACTGATTAGCAACATTTTTTTTTAACAAACATTGTTTTATAAACATTCATATGAATGGTAAATGTAGGGTATTATTTCTTAGAAAAAAATAAAAGGAACAAAAGTCTACAAGCTTTATTTATTAATATTTTTCATCTGCTATTGTTAATTACCTCCAAATCCATTTTTGAAAATGCTCCACTGCTTAAAAAGCTGTAAACAACCAGACATTAAGCCACCTGGCTGAATCCCAGCAAAATTCACCTGGCAAAAGCACTTGCTGTATTTTATGAACGTACAAATTTAAAGAGCTGAACAAGCAGTTTGTTTTTCCAGTTACAGAAATGAAGTGCATCACAGTTAACCTGTCCTACTGATCACTGTTGACCAGTTCCTACCTCCCTAATAAATCTACCAGACTTTCCTGGTCTGGTCTGGTCTGGTCTGGTCTGCTTCCTCCGCCCTTCATTCTATCACCTGTGACCATTAATGTGACAACAGTGCAATAGAACTGAATATTACACAGTGATTGGATGAATAAATCACGACAGATTACAATTACCCTCGTTTTTATGTTTCATTAAGAATGTTGCTATTCTTCCTAACAATATTTGTAGTGGGAAGTCACATTTGCTCCAATAATTAGCTAACGTAAGCATATGCATCAATTAGTTTACAACATATTGTATGTGGAAAGTGAGTGGGATGTGCTGCTAGTCTAATGGCTGACGTATTATACACCATTGAATTTACATATGTAAGGATGGTGACTACAGTAATCTCTTAAATTGTTTGTAAATTAAATGATAAATACAATAGTATTACCTGCAGTTTCTTTGATGGGTATGGATCTACAATAATTAATTCACTATTATGAATGATATGAAATGAATATAACATCACAATTACGCTTGTAAGCATACAGTGACCACTGACTGGATAACAGTAAAAGCTATGTCAGACAAGCAATTTTTGATAAGTTTGGAAAACAGTGTTCTGAAAGTAATTGATCATAGCTCCTTTGCATGTCACTAGTTTCTACATGTGATAGTGTGACCTGTAGATCAGAGCTAAAATATTTGGCTCCAGCTCAGCAATGTTTGGGGCTCCATTCATAAAGCATTCAGACCAAGCTACACCCCCATTTTGCCATGTGCTATACAGAGAAAATTAAATCTTGTAAACTCATATTCTAATTTTTACGCTATAGTGACATTTTGTCAGATACTAAATAACCTACCTGCATATTTTGGATTGCCATTGGAATAAAAATAGGAGCACACATATAGGATAAAAATGCAGACTACAAATGAATAGGAACCTGGTGAAAACAGTAATGCTAACCAGTATGCATCTAAAATGCTTGAGTGTTGTTATTTTGCATAGCACTCATATTACCTTTATTTAAATCATAAGCTAAAGTGCACATAACAACCAGTTATTTGGTGGTGCCATATTGCCTCAAGGAGTAATTCTTGTAATAGGTACAAACATTAGCCTTTTTTAATTTCTACAACATGTTAGGTACAAGGGGTTAATCCATAGTTGTTAGTAATAGCAATAAAAGGGATAGCTCTGCACCTAGGCCAGGGTTGCCGACTATTAGAAGTTTCCTTCCAGGAGAACATAGATTAGCCATAGATTACTGCGAGGTGGCACGGCTTAATGATACAATTTAGGCAAATTGCGTCATTAAGCCCCGCCCCTGTCAATAAACCGTGTGACCTCATGTGTTAAAGGGGTAGGCGGTACTTGATGACATCATCAAGTCCCGCCCATCCCTAGTAACTCTAGGGATTACACTGGTGACTGTTTGGGTGTCGGGGCATGCAGGAGATTTGCTGGCTCTCCCAGGATACCAGGAGAAAGGCCCAAATTTCAGGAGTCTCACGGATATTCTGGGAGAGTTGGCAACCCTGACCTAGGCTAACTGTATTCTAATACAAGTGGTGGAAATGAATCACATTTTTTTATTGCAGTGAAAATACTTAACACCTTACCACTTAAGTAGCACAATACTTAACAGCTTTATGTTTAACTTAATTTATATTTGCACATTTATTTATTTTTAGCAATATTTTATTGGAGCATAAAATATACAACACAAAATGCGAGATCCACACAGCACCATGCAAGGTACTTTATATAGCTCAAATCAAGTTTAAACATTTTAACTTATGCTGGCCATACACTTGAGCGATTATCGCTCCCAGCATGTGGTGGGCGCTATTTGGGATGATTTTCCCCTAGGGAAAGGTCCCGATATTGGTGCCACACAGAAGAGGCTAGGAGCTACAGTCTCACTCTGTTTGGTTGGGTCAGTCTTGACAGGAGTGCCATGCAGCTAGCCTATTGGCTGACTGAACAAAAAATTTCTGAATGCAATTTTAAAGACTGTGAGAGGTTCTACAGCGCTGTGTAGAACCTCTCACACTGAGAGATTGCACAGCGCTGTGTTCTCTCTGTGAAGAACCCCTCACACTGACAGGGAAACTACAGCCAGGAGGTGAAGGTACAAGGTCCGATAACACTACAGGATATCATCTAATTGGGACGATAAGCAATCAGGAATTTCCCTCGTTTAGATTATCATCAAGATAATCGTTAGATTATGGGCAACATCTCCACTTTTTTCTTTCCCACAGCTTAGTAAATCTGGCCCAAGGTATCTATACAGAATTGATTTTTTAATATAGTCAGAAGTAGAACAATCAACTCACTAAATCGGGCCTGCTGGGGCACAGAACATTCCTGGGCAGAAAATGTATTTTCTGCTTTATTTTATTAGCTATGAAGTTTTTGAATTTAAGGTGATGGGTGGGTCATTATAGTACACTCGGAGCTCATACCAGTCTGTGCTTCAAAAACAATGTGTCATTAAAACTTTCCAAGATATCGAACAATTTTTGTGTATGTTGTTTTTGTGAATGGAAGCCTCCAACCAATCCATGCAAAACACATTAAATAGTTTCTGATGGAATCCACTGCCTAGAGAGACTATCAACAATAGCTTTCTGCTGTCTTTAGTAAATTTGAGGGTTGGGTCTGTGATACCCAGTATTGCCCATCGTGGTGTCAAGGGATCACAGTCTAATAGGTATGCAGAAACATACATTTGAATTTGTTTCCAGATATTTTTAATCAGTGAACAATCCCAAAGGCAATGGTAAAGAGAGGATTAGAGAGATCCCCTTTTCTGACATTCACTAGAGTCCACTAATCCCATAGATAATCTACGCCGTGGAGTCAGGTATCCCCTGTGAAATACATTCAGGAACATTTCCTTGTAAGTGCTTGCTAGTACTCCAGTGCCTTTCAAATGGATTCAAGAGCTAAATCAGGAAAATTTTCATCCAAGATTGTAATTCATAAGGCAACGAGTTTGACATAGAGGAATGTGTAGTGTCAGGATATAGCACAACTTCCAATTGATGGTTTAAGCAATTCTCTATCAATATAATTTTACCCTTCATCGGGGATGAGAGTTGCAGAAATTGAAAGTGGCAGAAATTTTTGGGAAAAATGGTAAGCGTGTTAGACAAAAAAAGAATGTATGGCCGGTAATTCATATTTATCTAAAATCTCTGTCACTGAAAGTATAGCTTTGTTCTGTGGGTTAACAAGGGTACAGATGTTAGTAATGGAAAGCTGCGTGTCCATTTTGAAATGATGGATTTTATAGGATTGTTTATGGTTATGTTTATGTTGTTTGCAAGCCACCTTTAATGTGGACCAGGTCAACAACAGCAGAGAGTATTCTAATAGTCATGTCTGCCTGGGGCATATGGAGGAATGTTACCAAGTTTAAATTAGTGAGAAAGGATTGGTCCAAGTGACCATTAGCATAAGAGTTAGTATTATGAAGCCAATCCCTCAACACTCTTAGTATGCTTGCCTGGCTATAAAGCTTTAGGTTAGGATAATGCATCCCCCCAGTATTTGTAGCTTGCTGCTGTATAAACAGGCTAATCGGGGAAGGGGGGAGACTATTGGGTAGATCCAGAACTACGTTTGCCGTACGTTTATTCGCGTAGCTTATTTTTGTGCGCGTAAATTCGTTACACTCCCCTCGGCACACCCCTTGAATGTACGTATTTTGTCAAGATACGCTTTCCAAACCCTACCTTAACTTTTTCCAACGTAACCGCAGTCATACGCACACGTACGTATGGGCTAGACGAATTACGCAGCTAAGCACGCCCATACTGTACACTTAAAATACAACCCCCACGCCTACTTCACGTATTTCAAGCGTATTTTGGACGCACGTAAAATTGGCACACCCACACGTAAGTATTTACGTGACACATACGTAAATGGCCCATACGTTCACAATTACGCTACGCTATTGAGCGTATTTTCTATGGTGCGCATGCACAGTACTTACAAAAACACGATTTTACGTGTCCGGTATCGGTGGTAGGATACTGCCGATACCTGCTGCTGCACAGCTAGGTAAGTATCGGTGGTCCCCCATCAGGTCTGGGCCAGGGACAATAGTCCCGGCTGTCCCGCCCATGATGGCAGCCCTGTAAGTATACATATACCTTGCCATTGAGTGTGATCCACAAACACTCTATGTACCACCTGCATACTTCTCATATGACTTTTTTAATGATGCTGCTATAGTGGGACATTTCAACAAGAATTTATTATATTTACTGATTACTATTGAGTCCTAGGTCCACAAGCGTCAGATAGTATATTTAAGTGTCCATATTAACTGCTGTGATTTGTTTATTTATTTACATATTGAGTGTGGTTATATTATAAATACAGTGTGTTTTTTATTTATAATATTAACTGAAGGCTAGAAGTGCATAATCCCTTTGTTATATCTGGGTTATTGAAGCATAGATGTGTTTAATTGTTTTTAAAGTGTTTTGTATATTCTGGCCTCAGATTGTCTTGAATTAATTCATTTTCTATATATCTTTACAGGGAAATCTATAGATATGTTTTTTTGATATCTATATATATTTCTTTGGTTTTTCAATTTATCTTAATTGCAATTTTGAGGCCACATGAACAGCTCTGTTTTTTTTTCTTTTAGTTTATTTAACCCTAAGTCTCCCTTCCCCCCCAGCCTAACCCTAAGTCCCCGGAGAGGATTACTCACCTCTCCGGTGGTCCAGCAAAAATGAATGGGTGAGTATGCGAATCGCATGGCTCTCATTCGAAATAGGGACAGCTGAAAAGCAACTTTGGGCTGTCCCTATTTCGCAATGAGAGACATCGCAGCGGGGACTCGCAACGATTAGATCTGTACCTTCAAAATATATCTGCTATTTTAATGTGTGAAAGAAGTAAATCACAGGACTTGTTAGAATCAATGGTGAAAGGTTCAAATTAGCAGCCGATAACCAATGCAATTCCTTAAGGTAGAAATTCTATTTTTTTCAAACTCTACATTATTAACTTCCTGCTGTCATAGAGAATGTTAATGGATGTCTTTGATGTCTTGGCAGTCAGACAGTAATAACATATTATCAATATTTTAATTTTACATATTTTTTTTAACAGGCATTTTTATAGAGCTATCACATTACAAGGCTTTTTACAATTTCAAACAGTCCTCACATTAGTCTCTGCCGTATTACAGTCCAATTCCCTAACACACACACACACAAGCTACGAGTAATTTTAGTTTTATGTGGAGCATATTGTGAGTCTGGGAATGGCACATACTATAATATATGTGTGGTATATTAGGGGTCTAGGAGTGGTATATGTGTGCCATGTCCATACCTCTAATATATTCCACATGTATTACACGCATTGGAAACCCCCCTTTCAAAATCCTATGATTGCCACTGAGACGGAAGCACAGCTCTGTCTGGATCAGCTCCTTAGCATTTAAGGCACAAGCGGAATATGCAAGTGTTGTACGTCATAGGGCACAACTCTGATTAGGACCTAGGGAAAAAGGGCATACATGTCACCTCTGTAGTTGGAGCCATATGGGCAGAGACTGTGGCTTGTACAGCTTTGTACATGGACATATTTTATTTAAAAAACAATTCTAATATGTGGATCATTATTTTTTAAACACAAATCATAATTTTCCCATTGAAAATAGGTAACTCTGGATAAGACATAGGGAAGTGTCATACCCGCAGTTGGAGCTGTATGGGCGAAGACTGGGGTTTCTAAAGCTGCAATCTCTGCCAGTTCATTTGCAGCATTTAAAAACTATTTAATTTTAATCAGCTACATTAATGCCAGAGCACAATAGTGGTATTCCGCTGCTATTCTGGCATTTAAAAATATTATAGAAATAAAATTAAAAAAAATGTAATAAAAAATATTTTAATAAATATTTAATGTACATATTTTAGTTCAAACATTTTTGAAATATGTACATCACTGTTTTGATTTAGTTTTTTAAGTAATTTTTAGATTGAAATTAACGGTGCTTATTACTTACACCATCCCCTGAGATGGTGTAAGCTTTTCTTGGAAGCTACTGCGCCTATTTAATTGAGAAAAACACCCCTTTATTCATTGAAATATTGTAGAACTTCTTGTTCCACTAGAGCAAAAGATGCAGCCACAGACGGATGGTCAGCAGTACCTCAACGCATTGGCTGCTATAATACTGCTATTTCCACTAGTAACTCTTAACCATTGGTACATAAAGAAACCAAGACGCCGGGATACCTAAAAGAGTGACTGTGGTTGTTAAAAAGTGTATGTGGACATCTTTTATATAAGTGCCCCACGTTTTATTGTGAGTACCTATTTATCGTTTACAAATTTCCGTTAATCAAAAATGTTTTATTAGACCAGAGAGCGACGCTTCCCCTGTCTCACCCCTTCCCTATCTTCTCTCCCACCCACATCCTGGAAATCGGGACCCATACTCAATGCGAGCTGAAACCGGGAATTGAGAGAGAGGCTTAGATACTGGGAAAAGAGAGACACGAGGTGACGCCAACCTAGAGATACTTAGCTCTTCGATTTTACCTGAATAGAAAGGAAAATAAGACTTATCCTGCATTCCATTTCATCCATTTGAACTACTTGAGTGAGTACACTCTGTCTGGCATCACAATTATTAACTTTGCATGATCTATTGAATCACTCATGGCTGTTAAGACTTTGGCAACTAGGAAATTTACTCATTGTATGTCACAGTATCTACTTCTCTATGTATTGACATTGTGTGGATTAGTGCTGGTGGTTCGGAATATATTTGCATGTGGTGTTGTGGATGGTCAGCAGTACGCCCACCTTTCTGAGCTCACTCCCATTCTGAGCATTCGCAGTGAGTATTTCCTGCTATGTTTTTGTCTGAAATACAGACAGAAGAGCAACTCTGGATCAGTTCCCTAAAATTAGGTTCATGAAAAACTTTTGCTTATTCGTTATTTACACTAACCAGAAATTTGTTCAGATGTAACATAGAAACATAGAAACATAGAAAGTGACGGCAGATAAGAGCCACATGGCCCATCTAGTCTGCCCATTTGTTTATTGAAAACTATACTGACCCTAGACCCTATTTACCCTCAATTTGGTTTACAATTTAGGATACCCTTATATTTATCCCAAGCATGTTTAAA